>CALNHX010005507.1:0-105710 GCA_940337035.1 Agriotes lineatus | reverse complement strand
GTGTTTGTGATGAAATCAAAGAATTACTATGTGGCAACGTGTGTCAGTGTAGACTGCTGGAAACTGATTTTAAAAAATTGTTTCAAATACGTGACTTGATATCTTATCGTTTAAATCTATTGAATACATACGATATCAATACATTTTTTAATACTTTAGTAACACAAACTGCACAACACGGAGAACAGCTCACCAACGAAGGGATTATACAGGACGCCATTCTCTTGTTAAATAAAGAATTAAACTGCGATTCGTATATAATATCCATCACTTTGGAAATTCTACATTTGCATCCGGATTGTTTTGTGGAAGCTGTTAGACATGCGAGGTGTGATGCAATACCGAAGTGAACAGTTACGCACGCGATTAAAGTTGCATAAAATTAATTTGAATAAGTTAAGAATAATTTTAGACTTGTATTGTATGAAAAGGCGGATGTTTAAACAATTTGAACAGTTGACATTGGACTCTGATCGGTGAAAGATGTTGAATCTTACATCGATAATAGTACTTAGTTTCCTTACTCCCGAGAAGGAATTAATTATAAGTAAGCCTGTTACTGCAACGAGAGCATATATTTATGTGGAATTTGGAAACGACAGTGCAAATCTACCCGCATACAATGAACCATCATCGTGGCCATCAAAATGGACGCCGATGACTATGGATTATTTTTCCGGTGGCCACGAACATTACGTGTATCGTGCAAATTTGGAGAAATTCGAAAATCGTACCGACCATTTCCTGTTCTACAAGATACGTTATCAAATTAACGGCTTGATGGAAGATTTGGATTGGAGAATGGAGGTTTGGAATAAAAATCATACCGATATACTTAGCATCGAGTGGATTTGGCCTCCCCAAGATAATAAAAACAATTATTATTTTATTATTATAATTCTTCTTTCTTGTCTATTACTAGGTATGTTTATGGCATGTATGTGTACGTGTTATTATTTTAAGTACTGTAACGATGTCGTTTAAATAAATGTATTAAAAATATATAGATGTTTTGTTTGCTTACCGCCAGATGTGAGATACTGAAAAAGTATAAATAGAGTTGAAAACGACATCGGTCGCTTAAATGATTGTTCACCGTAAGCGAGGTAAGGTGAGTGGGGGGGGGGGGGGTTGTAAACGATCTCATCAACAAGCTACCTGTTGAATTACACATTCCTGGAGGTTACGAATATTGTGGACCTGGAACTCGTTTAGCGAAAAGACTCGCTAGAGGTGATAAAGGTATAAATCCTCTGGACGCCGCATGTCGTTTGCATGACATCGCATATCGAGATAACAAAGATTTAAGCAGCAGACATCTGGACGATAGAGAATTAGCCGAAAGAGCGTGGGAGCGTGTTAAATCGAAAGACGCGGGGTTTGGAGAACGGGCTGCAGCGTGGGCAGTAACAACAGCAATGAAAGCAAAAACTAAATTGGGGATGGGCTGTTGCTAATCAAAGAAAAATAAAAAAGTGTCTTTTAAGGGAGGAATTCTAAGAAAAGTTATTCAAGCTGTAAAGAATATTGGTAATAAAAAGAATATAATTAAGAAAGCTCTGGCCGCTGCTAAAACTGTTGTTAAGAGTGTTGGTGGTAAACGTAACATTTTGATTCCTCGAGTGTTACCTCTACCTAAACAAGGTGGATTTCTACCTTTTCTGATCCCCTTGTTTGCGGGTTTATCTGCAGCTGGAGCGCTCGCCGGAGGAGCATCCGGTATAGCCAAAGCGGTCAATGATGTTAAGGCCGCCAGAAAACAGTTGGACGAAACAGCGCGTCACAATCAATCCATGGAAGCTATAGCTCTCGGAAAGAAGGGAAGCGGTTTGTATTTGAAAAAAACTAAAAAAGGTGGCGGTGCTCTGTACCTTAAACCATATGAAGGAGGGGCAATGTACTTGAAGCCGTACAAATCAAAAAACTAATAACACTACCCGAAAGAGCATTAACTGATGGCGATCTAAAACGATATGCGGTTGATATCCCCCATTTTAGAGGCGTCTTTATGAGAGATGGGTTACCTAAAAAACCCTGGAAGAATGAGAGTGCAATTGTGAATTTAGATAATAGAAAAGGAGCCGGTACGCACTGGGTGTGTTATAAAAAGCGTGGTTCTATAGTTAAATACTATGACAGTTTTGGGAATTTACCGCCACCGTTGGAGGTCGTTGACTACTTTCGGGATTGTAAAATTTATTATAATTACGTTAGAGAGCAGAACTATAATACCGTGATATGTGGTCACCTTTGTCTACATTTTCTATATAAATGATTGTAAATGATAACACATCATAGTCATGTCTGTGCTATTGGTAGTTGAAGGTGTTGGTAACATTTTGTATGCTACTTATGCCGAACCGATAAGATTAAATCCTAGATATAGGTATGAGCTTGCTCTAAGGGGATTCTACGGTTGCAATTCGATTAAAAATATCCACCCCGGCAACGATAAGTTTTATTACAAAGATGAGCATGAGCATGTACTCGCTATTCCACACGGTTCATATGAAATTGCCCAATTAAGTTCTTATTTAGAAAAACACGTAGACAACACCGTACTAAGAGCAAACAATAATACGCAAAAATGTGAAATTAAATCGATGAATACCGTAGATTTTTCAAAAACCGACTCTATCGGCCGGATGCTAGGATTCAAACCAATCGAGTACAAACCTAACCATACTCACACATCCGAATTGGATATACAGATAATTAAACATACAAACGTCTACATCGAATGCAACATCACACGGGGTTCTTATCGCAACAACTTGCCCGCTCACATCTTATATGGGTTTAGTATTTCCGTGGCGCCTGGGTTTTGTATGGAAAGTGTGCCAACTGCACCTATTTATTTGGAGGTTAATGTCGAAACTATTTATAACATCGAGATCCGCCTTGTGAATCAGAAGGGCGAACTAATAGATTTTGGAGGCGAACAAGCTAGCGTAATCTTAGAATTGAAAGATAATGGGGATAAATTTTAATTATAAAGTAGGAGGTGGTATAACATCAAAGTTTAATCGTTCTCCAGCTTCCGGAGAACTAACACGTGCAGAAAAACAATTTCTAACTTCTATCGGATTGGAAATAGTGCAAGATGGCGGTAGACAAACTAAACGTATTCGAAAAACCGCATTACGAGGAAGACATTGAGAATTTAAACTATCATACATATCTGCCATATGGGTCAAACACCTATGCCAACTCGGACGAAATCAGAATTCTAATTCAAAATCAAGAACTAATAACCGATATCGGAGAAAGTTTCATTGTAATCGAAGGTAAAATTACCGAAACCGAGAATGGAAAAACGTTCGATTTAACACACAATTTCCCATGCTTTTTATTCGAAGAGATACGCTATGAATTGAACGGTCAAAGGGTGTTTACCAGTCGACTGCCAGGTATAACTGCAGCAATTAAAGGTTTAACATCGTATACGAAAAATGAAAGTGCCGCATTATCTGTGGCCGGATGGCAGTTGGATAATAAACCTATGCAAACCGTACTCGTGGTTAATGCAAAAGAGAAAAAAATTTTCGTTTCCGTTCCATTGAAATTATTCACCGGATTTGCTGAGGATTATAAGCGTTTTATTGTTAATGTACGTCAAGAGTTGATTCTAATACGCTCGAGAAACGATCTAAACTGTTTCCAAGGTGATACCGATAAGGCAAAGGTTGAACTCACCTCTATTCAGTGGAAGGTGCTGCATGTGGAGCCTAGCGATGCGGCCAAACTACAATTATACAATAAAATTAACCGAAACACTCTGATAACCGTCGCTTTTCGAGAATGGGAACTATATAATTTACCTGCTCTTAAACAGGCCAAATCCGATGTGTGGGCTATTAAGACATCCACACATTTGGAAAAACCCCGATACGTTTTGGTTGCTTTTCAGAAAAACAAATTGAATAATAAAGAAGCTAAAGCAACCGATTTTGATCATGCAAATATTACCAATCTCAAATTACATCTTAATTCAGAACGTTATCCCTACGAAAATTGGAATCTAGATTTTGCAAACAATAAATATCAGTTGGCTTACCGCAGTTATTGCGATTTTCAAAAGAGTTATTATGGAAAAAACAGAAACGAACCGCTACTCGACTACACCGACTTTAAAAAAATCACCCATATTCGTGTTGAACTGTTCTAATCAAAAGGAATCAATCAAAACTTCTACCGTTGACATCAAGTTGGAAATGGAGGCTTTAAGCGCATTCGAACAAGGAACCGTCGCATACTGTCTAATTATTCACGATACAGTGGTGGAATACAACCCCTTCAGCGGTGAAGTACGACGTCTATAATAAGCTTTGACATGTATACGTAGTTAAACAAAATACAAAATAAAATACAAAAAGCTGAGTTTTATTTGTGACTATAAATAGGGGTAGCCGGGTGAATTCTTAATCATATCACAATGAAAATTGTCAAGCAAAAGAGCACGTTGTCTGTAAAAAATTTTGACTTGGGTCATGTGAATAACATAAAAAAACACGGTGTACTTTTGCCAAACACATGTCGCTGTATTATTGCTGGACCCTCGAACTGCGGTAAAACAAACGTGATGATGAGCTTATTGCAGGAACCAAACGGATTAAAATTTGAAAATGTATACGTGTACTCGAAATCGTTACACCAACCAAAATATAAATTTTTAGGAGTGTTATTGCGTCCGATAAAGGGATTAGGTTATTATACATTTAATGAACACGATGATATTATGCATCCAAACAAGGCTAAACCTAATTCTATCTTTATTTTTGATGATATCATATGCGATAAACAGAATGTAATGCGCGAATATTTTAGTATGGGTCGACATAATGCAATCGATTGTTTCTATCTCTGTCAGACATACTCTCGCATACCGAAACATTTAGTACGCGACAATACAAACTTATTGGTGCTATTTAAACAGGATGAAATGAATTTACATCACGTGTACGATGATCATGTTGGTACAGATATGTCTTTTGCTACATTTCGTGAACTGTGTGCTAAATGCTGGAGAGAACCTTACGGTTTCCTGGTAATAAACAAAGACTGTGACCAAGGTCGATATCGTAAAGGATTCGATTCATATATATACATATAATTATTACCAATCAGGTTACAACAGCTCTGTTCATTAGAGAAAGCGGTTCGATAGCGGATGATTATATCAGTCCAAAAGCGATCCAAAGCAGTCCAAAAGCAGTACAAAGCAGTCCAAAAGCAGTACAAAGCAGTCCAAAAGCAGTACAAAGCAGTCCAAAAGCAGTCCAAAAGCAGTACAAAGCAGTCCAAAAGCAGTCCAAAAGCAGTACAAAGCAGTCCAAAATCAGTCCAAAAGCAGTACAAAGCAGTCCAAAAGCAGTCCAAAAGCAGTTTAAAGCAGTCCAAAAAGCGGTCCAAAGCAGTCCAAACAGTGGTTAATCATGGATCACAAAACAAAGGAAGAAAAACAAAAAATCGTGAAACTTAGAAAAAGTATTCGAGAAAAGTATAATTCCCTGCAGAAAGGAAAATCCACCGCAAAAAAGTTATTTGAGGACATGTATAAGCCCGTAACGAAACCCCTTAAAGATATCGCTATAAAAATAGAAAAGCAGTCACCTACTACTACTGCTGTTAAAACTGAGATAAAACCAATAAAAAAGCAATCTTCTTTACCATTACCGGCACAACGAGGTGCGACGTCAACACCAGTAAGAACAGTGAATCCGCCACCTCCAGAGTTCTTAGAGAGTCAAGTTATAGGTGAAATAATGCCTGATGAAGAGGATGAAGTGAAGGAAGCCTCCACACCATCTCATGTTTCGACTTTATTAGATGAATCGGCGGGAGATTCGTTTCTTGAACAATATCATCCGCTACCCAGAGAGTATGTGGAGCGAATGATACGCGATACAGAACACCTTACGGATACTACTTATGGGGTGCATTACGATGTAAATAACGATAAATGGAAAATAGGTAATAGTCTAATCGATATTCGAGGTAAAGATCTTGTTATTAATGGAAAGGAATACGAAGGAACCCCCGGTTTATATGAGCTTCTAATTATGAACGATCCAAAAAAAATTTTCACCAAGCAGGATCAAAAAAATTATAAAGATATTCTGATGGATACAAATGCCCATAAGCGAAATAATGACTCGCACGGTCAAGTAATAGGAACAAAGGCATTTAAATACACAAACATTATAAAACCTCTGATATATCCACCCAGCAGCAGCAGCAGCAGCACCACTACTCGCAGAATTAAAAGTGTCTCAGGTAGGGGACTATTCAAGGAAGTAGGAAAACCTGTAGAATTCAGATACTGGGATGATGTACACGAATTAATTGAAGATCTGCATGTGAAATGGACTGAAAAAGAAGCCGGTCATACGGGGCATCGTAACGAAATCATTTCCATAGCAGAATAATTGTACGAAGCCGGTTACATTAAAGATCCCACGAAAAGTAAACGTTTTCTAGTTAATCTATAAAAATATGTGTAGGCGGTATAAATCGCGACAATTATCATGAGTATTGACAAGTTCGGACGTCATCAGTATCGTCATCATTCACACATTATCGGCCCTCCTGGTTTAGGATTTAAGTTAACCGATAATGGCGATTTCGATCTAGAAAGAAAGAGGTTAACTAACGTAGCAAATCCGATTGATGGTAGTGATGCTGTTAATAAACAAAACGTGCAACAACTATTACAGGATACAGGAGTAATTATACCTGAAGCAGGATGTGGCATCCCAGAACTGCAACAGTTTCAACAATATTTAAAGGACTATACCATCTGTGTATACAAGTACGGTGACAAGGGCCGAACAGTTCTATTCGAAGGACCTGAAACACCACATAAATTAAATTTACTCTACCATGAACAACATTATAATGTAATAGTTGTTGCGCCCTTTGCGTTTGAATTTTAGCTATATCACGCCGAATTTCTCTATACTTTGGATCTTTTTTGCCATGCGCAATGGCTACTACAAGAGCTCTCGGTAAACAGAGATTGTCTTTGTTTTTGATCTGTATGATTCCTTGTCGTTTAGCGCACTCCTCATCGAATGTCAAATATTTCCTACCGCGATCCCCTCCACGGCCTGCAGGTAATCGAACCGATGTCACACCCAAACAGAAGGTATTCGTACTAAATCCTTTGGAATTGGACTAGTATACTTTAAGTACCAAATCCCAGACATTTTCCCATGTTATTTTGCTAGCCTTCTTAAAATTCAGCCACCCCGGTCCGCGCTGGAAGGAATCATCGCAGAATGTTATTCCCACCTGGTCATCAGGTAATAAATCGCGCATCGCATAATTTACAATTTCCTTGACCCCATCGCGAAGATTTTCTACAATCTTTCCGGGAGCTTCAACCTGTGGTTTCAATTTAAACTCGACATGTCGGCCTTCGGTGTTAAACCGCTTAATCTTCTTTGTGACATCGCTCTTGATAATGAACTTGGACATTTTAGAGACCGCCGTACTGACTGATAACTGGAAACTGATAGCGGCGAGTCGCAATTCAATTCAATTTTCAAAGTTTTTATTCAGCAAGCATAAATACAAGTCAAAATTCTTAATAATTCTAGCCTAATCCATCCTAACTGAAAAGCCGTTATAGGGGTAGCATCCCCTCTTCAGCTTTGTCTACAATTGTTTGGGGCAAAAAAAAATAAAAAAAAAGAAAATTACATTTTAGTTGAATTTAAATTTAAAAAAAAATACTTTATTAGGGTAAAATGGCAAAGAGATAATTAGCTATTTTTGAAGTCTTCTCGATCCTTGGGGGCGGGCAGGAGTCGTCCATGTCCTGGGGGCGTCGTCTTCTGTGCCTGGCGTCGGGGCCCGGCGAAGTCCTGCTGGTGTCATCCCCTACACCAGCGAAACGTGCAGGAAGTTCCCGGAGTACGAAGCCGCAAACTGCAAACAAAAAACTGGTAAATAAGCGGCTTTAATACTCGACCTATGCGGTCACGCAGGTTTGGAAATAGGTTGGATAGGGAGCTCGTAAGAAAGCGGATTATGGCGTGGAGGGAAGGATCTTCGGAGTTGGCGAGGACTTCTGGTGGAGGAGCGTCAACGGTTTTAAGCGGAGCGGCGGTGGCAGGAGTTGCAGCTTCTGCAGGGCGCTCCGGGCATCTCGGAGAGAATGCCACGTGATCGCCGTTGCAGCATTTAGGAGTGGTAGTGACTCTGCAGGTGCTGGTTGGATGGGAAGCGCCGCAAATGCCGCAGACGGCCTTCCGCTGTTGACAAGCATCAGACGGATGGTCGAACTTCTGACATTTCCGACATTGGATGGGCTGTGGCTTAGGAGGATGGGAGGGCTCTGCGTGGTAGGTAAAATGGAACATGCGCAGTCCCTTGGTAAGTAGGTGGTCAATGGTGGCTTGGGATTTGGTGGTGATTCGGAAGAGGAAGGTGGGTTTATCGGTGGCCTTCGCGATGATCCTCCAGGCGTTGCTGAACTCGAGGTTGGCGTCGGTGAGCCCCGTCTTCACGTCCTCGGCGTCGACGTCCAGCTGCACGCCGCGAAGCACGCACGAGAAGGTGGGCGCCTTTTCTGTTGCTGCTCTACGGGGGGCTGGACATCTGTAGTCGGTGGCGATGGCGAGGGGCTTGCCGGCGTGGTGGGAGAGGGTAGCGAGTCGTTCACGGAGGTCCGCTTGCGGGGAGCTGATCGTAGCAACACCGTTGGGGAAGACCTTCAGGTTGAATACTAGGAGGCCTGGGATCTTTCTGCACAGGATCTCGAGTGCTTTTGGGGTCGCCGATTCTCGGGGTAAACCTGAAACAGTGACAGTATTAATAATGGAGCCGACGGAGGATCTGGAGGAGTTGGAGGATTGGGAGTTGGAGCGTCGACGTCGGGCGACGTCGACCCAGGAAGCGGTGTTGGTGGAAGGTTCAGCGTCGGTGGTTTCGGGAATTTAGTAATATCTCAACCTGTTGAACTAACCACTAAAAATGATAATTCAGATCTGCTATTTACTAACTCTTCAACCACCATCAAAATTTATCACCATAACAGACAATCTTTTAGAAATAAAATTTTGGAAGTTAAGCAATCTCTGTTTTTATATAATGTGGACACCGTATGTCTTTGCGATTATTGGCTGAACGAAGAATAACAAAAGTTATGTAATTTAGATTCTTACAATCTACAGTATTCCTTCTGCCGAAAGTAAAATGAGGTGGAGATGTGGCTTAATCACAATTACAAAAAAATGAATTATATAAGTATGGCATTAGACACAACTTGATGACCAGTCACCTGGAAGGTCACCTCGTCAACTGTTACTTACAAACAGTCAAAACAGTGTTGCCAGGTATTTTATCATGCAGCAGTAGAATATAACATTAAAATGCAGTAAATCGCAATACAGAGCAGTAGATTTTTTATTACTTAACATGAAACAAGAAATAATTAGATGCACTTAATACAACCAACCACATCCACCTAATTCTAATTTCTGACTGCAACTGAATTTAATTAACTACAATTAATTGGCCTACTAAAGTGCAGGATAAATAAATAAAGACCGGCTTTAAAAGCGAGAATTAATACCCCAGAACAACTGTTTTTGTTACTGCATTCTTTCAGATCCAGACTCTCACTCTCTGTAGACTGAAATTTTGCAGAATTCTCGTATCTTAATTATTACTGAGGGATTGAGTTACACTTTATCGGTAATAATAGTGATTTACGCAAACTGCAGTGGGGCAGTTCTGTATTTGGTCATTAGTTTTTTGTGAATAGTGCGTACAGTTACACTACTGATAAAATATAAACTAGTTCAACAAGCAGTAGTGATGACGCAGAAATGGCAATTGGGGAGAAAAATATATAAGACGAAGAAAAAAGTATTTTGCTATACCTGGCTGGAAAATTCAAATTTTAAA
This sequence comes from Agriotes lineatus, assembly GCA_940337035.1. Taxonomy (NCBI): domain Eukaryota; kingdom Metazoa; phylum Arthropoda; class Insecta; order Coleoptera; family Elateridae; genus Agriotes; species Agriotes lineatus. The sequence goes on along the minus strand of CALNHX010005507.1, from coordinate 95,795 downwards.
TATTTTTTGAGTCAGCAAAAGTTTGTGTAAGTGTATAGCATGTAGAAATACAATTATTGCACGGGGAAAAAGTAAACTATAAAAACATTTAAAAACTGTTGCCCTCCAAAAAAATATAAAATTTGTAAAATCTACCAAAAAAAACGCCGTTTATTGATATCACGAACGATATTTTTTTCAGTGTCTTGTTAGGAAAACTTGTACTTTTCCTAACTGAAATTGGAATGGAAATGTAGAACTTTAACAGGAGTAGAAAAAGTTGTGATTAAAGTCTAATTTCTAATGTAATGTTATCATCGCCACCAATATCACAGATTTTCTTGTGAAATGGTATAAAAGTGTTATAAAGCTGAAAAGAAAAAAATCTCAATTAACTGGTACCAGAAAATATGTAGGAATTGTTCTATTTAAAAAAACCTCCGAACGCCACTATTCAGCAACACATGAAAGTAGAAAAAACCTGAAAGGAGCATCGCTGTAAATTTTTACTTCCTTTTACAATAAAGGAAGTATTGGATTCACCCCAAAAATTCGAAATTGGGTTTTCAACAGATCTTTTTCGAGTCCACTGAACCCAAAAAACATATTTTTTTTTCATTGGTCTGTCTGTGTATCTGTGAACAGAATATCTCAAAAACGAAAAGAGGTATGGCATTGAAACTTCATATATAAGTTTTGTGTAGATGCGACAGCAAGCTTTTGAAGAAAATCGCATAACCGGAAGTAGGTGTTTTCAGTTTTTTTCGATTTTTTCAAAAACAGCTCTAACGATTTTTTTCAAACTTCACATTTTTATAACATTTTGAATGTGTATTGACGTGAGATAAATGATTTTCCAGTCGAATACTTCTAAAATGGGTTGCTTTTGTTTTCTTTTCTATTTTTTTTATTAACTCCTATTTTAAACAGAACACCCTGTATATTATTACATTTTTGAATTAAGCTTAAAATTCTAGAGAAAATTTGTCTCTTGAACTAACACTCTATTTTGTACCGTTTTTGTAAAATTTGTAATTTTTGAAAATTTTTGACAAACGCTTAAAAATTTAAAATCAATTTTTTTGCTAATTATAAGATCACTGTAAAAGGAAGTTGTGTGCGTGTATCACACCAGATATTTTGTTAAAGAAGTAATATAATTTTCACATTACGATAGTTATAGTGATATTATATTGCTGGTTTATTCCTAGCTACAGAATTGCGGAACTGGTGTATAATGCTTCTTTATAATATAGAAGGTCCAACATATTCTGTCAAAATGAATGCGTGGAGTTAAAAAATTACAATTTAGGTAAAATCATATTAAGCCCTGACGTATCTCCAGATAAGTCGACGTTATGGGCACGGTCGACATTGCGTCCCGCAAGACGAGTCGACGATATGGGCACGGTCGACGTTGTGTCCCTTAAGGCGGGTCGACGTTATGGACATGGTCGACGTTGCGTCACTCGTTCCATATACGTGTTCTGGAGTCGACAATGCGGCGCTGCAAAGTCTTGACTTTTTCGGGTAATGTCGCCCGCGACGCTACCGCCGCGATGTACGTAGCGTCATTTTATACGAGTCGACGTAGTGGGCACGATTGACGTTGTGTCCCTGAAGACAGGTCGACGTTATGGGCATGGTCGACGCTCTGGCCAACAAACCTCAGTCGACGTTGTGGACACGGTCGACGTTGTGGGCGTTCAAAATACCTGGTCGACGTTGTGGGCAGTCGACGTTGTGTACACGACCCATCAGGTCGTCTATGTGATGCGATCAACAAACAACAATTTGTGGTCAGTGAAAATAGAGTGCTAGTGAAAACAAACAAACCGACGAAACCTATTTTGCAGTAGCTGTCAAACTGTTATAAAAATGTGTAGCAGCGGTGACGACGATTCAGATTTGCAAAATACTCCTCCTGATATTGCAGAAGAGGCCAGTGCTGCAACATTGGAAAGTACTTAAAGGAAAAGTACTTAAACGTCTATTCGGCCTTCAAGCAATGGTGCAATCTGAAAAAAGTGAAAAAGATCAATGAAACTGCAGTGCTCGCATATTTTTACAAACTGTCGAAAGTTCTTAAATCATCATCGCTTTGGTCTAAATATTCGATGTTGAAAACCACCTTAGCCGTGCAGGAAAATATTGACATCAAAAACCCAAAATTGATTGCTTTTCTGAAGCGTCAGGCTGCAGGTTACAGGCCAAAGAAATCTGAAACTTTCACGCGAGGAGATCTCAACAGATTTTTATTAGAAGCTCCAGATGATGAGTAGCTACTAATGAATGTATTAAATACAATTTTTTTATAAACGAGTGCCTCGTTTTAAAATAATTTTTATCTATTACAGCTTGTCCTGGTCATAGGTATCTCAGGTGCCTGTCGGTATGACGAACTCACCAAAATGAATATTAGCGACATTGAAGCAAAAGACGGCGTTTTAATTATTTATGTCCTACCAGTACATTAATTAAAATTAATGACTCTATTTTAAGGTATCTTAGATACAAAATAACGCTCCAGGGCAATTATTTTCTTTATAAGAACACTAGGGTTATTATGAAAAATTAACAGTATTTGTTTCCATGGATACAACCTTTATTTCAAAAATTATGCACCACTGTCACAATGAAAATTAATGACAGCTCATCTAATGTCACAAATCTAACTTAGATCAGCTAACTAGATCAGTCTTAAATACCATAGCATAGTAATTATATGAATTGAATATGAATATGAATTAGGTAAGAAAATTGGTAGGACATAAAACCTTGAAGGCACCACGGGCATTATGAGCTAAGAGCCCGCGATTGTTGTACACACCTCGGGCCAAAGGCCCTCGGTTAGTACACTAACAATCTTGGGCTCTTATTTTACTCATAATGCCCCTTGGTACCTTAATAACTATAAAATCTCATATTCGAAAACAAAAATTCAACGCACGTTGGTCGTTAATGGCGAAATATCTACTGGATTTAACGTACTGGAAATGTACTGAAAATACGTTGTCCTCAGTCCTCCTCAAACTCCGCATCAACGTTTTTTTTATTACTTATACGGGGCGAAAATGTACAGTGCAAGTTATTGGGAAAAATACATTGGCAAAAATTCCTTACAATGTTGCGAAATTCTTGGAAAAACCAAATGCAAGCGCCTTTACTGGTCATTGTCTAAGGAGGACTTCAGCTACACTTTTAGTGGATGATGGAGCAAACATTTTAAGCCTCAAACGTCACGGGGGGAGGTCCACTTCTGTCGCGGAAAGTTATAGTCCATTTACTTGACATCTGCACTGTCAGTGTCAAATTTCAAAAAAAAATGTCTTAACTATACCTCAAAAATAATGTGTTTTTTATTAGCCTGTACAGTAATTTAATTGTTAAAATGTGAAAAATAGCAATGGTGCCAACATAATGTCAGTTTGACAGTGCAGATGTCAAGTAAATGGACTATATGTGGTAAAGTGCAAGCCTCGAATCGAATTATAGAAGGAGAAACATTTGTTTCTCAAGAAATACGAGTACCCTCACCGGCTCCAAAAAACCTAGAAAACTTACCAAGTTCTGAAATGTCCCTAGATAATGTGTTACCTTATAGTACATCAAATTCGTTAGCTTGTGCGGGTGTGACAATCCACTCGGCGACCAATTGTACCTTTAATATTACTTTAAATAAATAATTTTTCTTAGAATACTGTGAAATCAAGTTTTTTCAAATACAATTTGACATTTTTGAAATCAACTGTAAATTTAAATTTATTAAATTTAATCCACTGCCACTATGACGTTTGTCACACAATTCAGCAGGCTGTGATTTAATCATTACAGATAGAGTTCTGTGTAAGTATATGTTTCCATGGAAATTACTTTACCTCCCGTGGGAATTTTTGATTACTTTACTTTCCGTGTGAGGTAGAGCAAAGTTGAAATGTAAAGACACCAGCGTCCCAGCATAACCTTATGGTGTGCTGGTGTCTTTACATTTCAACTTTGCTCTAAAGGCATCCTTTGCACCCTCAAATTAGGGAGAAAAAGATCATTTTCTATAGAGCGAGGCGAAAAAAGTGTTTATCCATATGTAGGAGGAAGTTCTAAACGGAGTGAACAATTAAAAGAAATGCAAGATTATTTTCAAGTTAATCATTACAAAACGTTAAAGTTGTCAGGGACTAGATGGTTAACAACACATCAATGTATTGAAAGAATGTTGTTATATTGGGATGTTTTGAGTGCTTATTTTGATATCCCTGTTTATGAAGATCCGTGAAAGTCTGCTACATTTATACTGAAAAATGTTAAAAATAATTTCTTCAATATTCTATAAATTACCTAAATCAAGTTAATGCTCTTTTTCAGATAAAACATACACTAATAGGTACTTTCAGAAAGAGAGCATTAGATTATATTTACAATGTGCGGACAATTTTTTTTAAAGCTTCTGTTTTAGAAACGGAATATTTAAGGGGTAAAATTTTACATCCAAGTAATTACTTACCCTTGAAAAGTATTTGCGTTGGAAATTTTTGTATTTTTTTGTTATGCTCCTTAAGTGCCGAGGACCAACTTGAAATAAGAAAACGAATTTTGTATTTTTATGTGACTGTTGCCCCTAAAATTGAAACAATAAAGAAGCCGACCTGCGATTAATTAATAAAATTGATCGATGGTAGTAAAGATCGCAGATCAACCCCCCTACAGTTTATACACCACGGCAGCTCTGAAAACTCTTTACTCACCGCGATGGCCCTAACTAACTCAAATTTCGGCGGCCTTGGATCGTATGTTCAAATCATCAGCTGTGTACCCTGGAATGTCTTCAAAAAAAGGAAAGGAAATGGGCGCCAGAAATCAAAAGATTTCAAATAATAAGAAGAAATAAACTGCAAGTGAATAACGTTTAATTAATAGATAATAAAAAGTTTTGAAGTGTCAGTAATAAATAATCAAGATAATTAAAATGCAAAAAATGTTATAACAAAATTGTGTACGTAAACTGAAGGTTGCAACACGCATAAAATTAAAAAACCTCTTTCGGGTTATTTTAATAACTTTACCAACAAATCATTCGTGGCATAAGCTTATCACAGTCATTTAATAAATCCTTCTGTTTAGGCTATTGAAAATAAAAAAGCGTGACTGTACCTTTTACAGAGGGTCAATACACATAAAAATAGCAACTTTTAAATACTGAGCATAATTAACTATAAGCATAAAAATTCAAATGTAAAAAGCAAGAGCATGTATGAAATTGAACAATACATAATGGCAAAACCTATGAATTTAAATTCCAAATAATTACTGGTTTAGAATGTATAAAAGTAAAATCCATGTATTAAAGATACGATAAATCCCGGAATAACACAAACTAACCTCGCTTCTCCAACGCTCATAAACGGCTAACAGGCAAACGCCGGCCGGGGTAGCTACACCCTTCGGTTCAAAATAAGCTGGTCGTGAACTGCTCATAATGGACGAAGTCGCCGTGGATGCAAATTATAGCAAAGGCACCCTCGAACGGCAGCAACTAAGCAGAGCGCCAGCAGGTGTTGAAAATGCGATAAGGCTAGCGGCTTGGCCTCCGAGAAAAACTCGTGGTTGAAACTGGTAATAAAGAGCTAAAAAAATGTAATTACTATGGAGATAATAAGACAGAAAAGCGCCATCGTACCTGATCATAATCAGCCCTTGGGAAACATACACTGCTCATTGAAATTGGTTGAGCGCACGTAATTTGACTTGAACAAACATAATTTAACCACGCCGGTGACGGCGGGCCAAAAATAGCAAGTGCGAGGTAGGAACAATTCGTGCCCAAAAAAAGGCTCGCACTCTGATAAGAGATAGCGCGGGTCAGAAAGGGCATCGCGCAAACGAAAGGAACTCGATACAGGTACAAAATAAGCTGCTTTGGAAAATTGAAGAATTTGAAATGCAAAGGATATATAATTCAAGTAAAAATATACAGGTTAGGCCTGAAATAATTGGATAACTGGAGAAACAATTAGGCGAAACCAAAAAATTGTTTCAAAATGTTGTATACATTGCTCATTAACAATATATTATTTTCGCAATTTGAATTAGTTACACCCTATTGCTTTCTCAACCAGTAGAAATAACACGCTAATTACATTCGCCAATATTTGCAATATTTATAGAAACATTATTGATGTTGATGCACTTGGTTTTGAATAGCGTGCTTTGCCATACTATTTTGACGATACACAAAAAGAAAGATTACTATACAGCTCTCTAAAGTTGAAATGTGGTTAGAAATTGAAAAGGCCCAAGATTTCCAGGTAAATATTTTATTAAAAATATCGCAACAATAGCGTGTATAATTTTAACTCTTCCTCATTCAAATGCTGAATCTGAGAGACTATTTTCTATTGTAACAGATATTAAGACCAAAAACGAAAAAAAATCAGTTCAGATTGCCTAAATTCAATATGCGTCCTGAGAAATAAATTTAAATCTGAAGGAATTAATTGCACCAATTTTACTCCAAAAGAGAATCATTATAAACATTTTAACAAAAGCATTTACGATTAAGTCTATCCACAAACTGTCTTTTTAGTGTCTATTTTTACTATTTTCTTTTTAATAATTATTAAATAAAATATTTACTTATTTTTGTAGCTTTAAGTCTGAGAAGTAATTCTTATTAGAATACAATAAGTGTATTTCTTATATTTGTGTACATGTACAGTGTATATATTTATGTTCTATAATTATTTTAGGGGTAATTTGTTTTTGTTCGTTTTTTAATAAAAGTTATGTTCAGTTAACTGATATTTTATTGTAGAATTTATTAACAATTTTTAAATTTATCACCAATATGTGGGAGGGATTTTGACACCTACAGTGGGAATTGTTTAATAAGAATAATAAGGTAGAGGAGCTGGAGTCCACAGCATATACCTTTGAATATAAACACTCAAAGGCATATACCAACCATATATCCCCGTGGGACAGTGATGCCAGACGTACGATAATTATCGTTTTTGTACGATAATTTTACCAGTCGAACGATGTACGATAGCACATGTACGATAATAGCAAATTGTACGATAATTTGGATATTATTGAAAATTTTCGCAAATTTGGCAGATAAGTACTTACTAATATTGACTGTATCTTCAATATGACAGTTACGTGTAGATATTTTTGCTGAACCGGTATTAACCACAAGGTGCTGAAATTTAATTCGGTGCTGCTATTATTTATGATAACAAGCTGATCACGTACATCACCGACTTTCCACATGCCCACTTTCGACTTGCTTCTTTTACAAAAAATGCATCCCGCAGGCATTCTCGATTCTTCTACCACACAGACCACGTAATAAGGGATTTATTTCAGAATTATTTCATTCTTGTAGTTATATTTTGCTATGTACCATCCAAAATATTATAATAGGATAAAATGTAGGATAATTTTTACTACTGTACGATAATAATGTTTATTCGATCTGTCAACACTGCTTTGGGATTACATTATCAATGACCAACACTGAAATGTGGCTACGCGCACTCTATTTAACCCCTCATGACTAAGTTAACTTAGCGGACGATAACTACAGATGACGCTGGAATCAGCGACAGAGAAACGTCTATCTTTCTCTGCTGCGCATTGGTTTTGGACGCTGGGGGGTGACGCTTCATTTTAAAGTCGAAAATGGCTACCGTTCATGGACAACGCTTGTAGTTTTCCGTTTTCGAACTCGTTTGTTTGTTTCGGTTGTAAGTAGCCAGCCAAGCCAGCGTTTCACAGCCTTGTTTGTGTTCTGTGACATTGTTTGTGTACAATTGCAACCACTGCTTTGTAATTACAACCATGAGACCGTGTTGCGTGCCGGAGTGCCATAATAAAACGGCTACCAGGCAAGTACTAGCATATAACATAATGAGCTGCAAAAGTGGCATATATTGTACGAGTATATTTGAGAAAAAGCCGATCGATTTAACATGTTGACGGAAAGTGGAAAATTTGTGGGTAACCTCAAAAACACACACAGTAACTTCTAAACGGCTCGATGGATTTTTGTGAAATTTGAGTAGAATTTGACCGTGATTATAACGTGATTCGTGTAAAGAAAAAGCACACCTGCTATAGAAATACTGTCCCCCCACATAGATTTTTTTTAATTGATGGGATAGCGTGCTGCAATAGCAATAAGAAAAAATCAAACAAAACTGAAACGTTTTTTATTTGCAAGTTATAAAACAATAGTATATTATGATACGAGTTTTATAAGAAGCATTTTGTAGCACGCACGGGTTTAGGGTACGACGAGCGAAGTGAGTAGTGTCCTAAAAGAGTAAGTGCAACAAAATGCCTTATAAACGAGGTATCATACAGTATTTTATCTACTTTGGCACTTTTTTAAACAAAAATTACTCTGTTTTTAGAATTTTTATTATAGCATCGGTTTTTGTCTATTACGATACGTAAAGGCGTAAATGCTGTGGGACAGTACAGTACAAACTAGCATGTAATGTAGTGGAAAACCCTGCTGCTATAACAGATGTGTCCATCTGAGGATGAACCATAACTACTGCTATGGCAGTAGTGCCCCCGGGGGAACAACTAAAATTTACTGCTATTGCAGTTGTGTCTGTCAACATGTAAAAACACGATCATACGATACACTTTCGGGCAAGTTATGTAGGCTATTTCCCCACGGCTGCCACTTTTGTATGTTAACAATGTTAAATATTTTCTATACAGCTTAAAACAATTGTTATTTATTATAATTTCATATTAGGTACGCGATACCAACAGAAAAGCGAATACGGGGTATTTGGATTAACCGCATAGGCAATCAGAAGCTGGTTGCGGAAGATAATCCCAAATTGGTTCGTAATTACAGGGTGTGTGATATACATTTTGCTGAGATGTGCAGAGAGACCTGGCAAATTAAAAAAATTTGCAGTACCTACATTAAATTTACCAGGTTAGCATTTAGTTGAAGTAAGAAGTACAAACTTGCTTATGATATAAATTACTTTTAGAGTACAATGAAGCATCTACGGAGGAGAGCTGTTTTAGTTTCCCGCCGGAAGAACAGAAATATGTTACGCCTCAGAAAGTTAAGGGTAAACACATTAGTTATTGTAAATAATAAAGATAGATCAATAGAATTATGATTATTGTTTTGAATTTAGATCTGCTCAAAGGATTTCAACAAATAGAGTCCTTGCCATCAACATCCCTAAGAACTCCAGAATTAAAAAAAATTAGAGGTTCCCCAAAAAGTGTATCAACCACCTTCTAAGAAGATTAAACTTTTTGAAGATTATCCTGGTAATATCCTATTGTCCATTAATTTATTCAGTATGTATATCTAATTTTAACTGTTCTTGTTAGGTGTTCCCAGTACTAGCGGCACATCATATTCTGCTGTTTCATCTCAAACCCAAGAACATGAGAAAACTGGTACGTCAACAACTTTAGAAGTGTTAAAGGTTACGTTATTTTTATTTTCTTTTTTCAGATATAGTTTGCCTCTCAGAGACATTGGGTGTAACTGTTCTACCAAAAACACCATCACCTACAGAGGAGAAAATACCAAAACGTAATTATATTTCATGTTTTTGTATTCGTGTGGTACTTTTTCAATATTTTTAATAGTAGAAACATTACGAACAAATTCTTTGCTAGTTATTCAACTTAAATTTGTATAAAAAATGTTTTTTCGACAATCATCAAAATAAGGGAACATTCATGCATCATTATCGATACACAAAGTTAGCAATGTTTTAACATGGTAAAAAATAGGACATTTATTTACGTTACCACTGACAACATGAAAAAATGCTCTTGTGTCAAACACCTTTTGCGTGTTTTGGGACAAAGTTTTTCACGCTTTTTATTTTACTTAATTTAGAAATAAAGCTACACTAACCTTGCAAATTTTTGTTATTTTGATGGTTGTCGAAAAGTGAATGTGTTATGTGCCCGAAATGTTGGTCTGCGTTCGAATGACTTAATTCGGTTAGTGCATTGTCAAGAAAGTGGAATTCTCACAATACAAAAATAGCTATTGTACATTAAACTCAACAGTACTTTTATGTATTTAAATAATTTGAATTATTTTTCTCTCTTTAACAAACAAAATTATTGATACGATTTCTGCTTAATCAAATTTGAAGTATTTTTTTATATTAACTTTGCAACTTTTATTTTGTTATTGATTTAATATTGAGTTCTGAATTTTTTTTAAGTAGAATTATTACCACTTACTATGCTTTGTTGGATTTTCAGTTTTAACGTTGCATCTGAAAGTGGTAAACTGAGTTGAGACAAAACAAAGGTTAAAAGTGTAGTGTAATTATGAAATATTGTTATCAATTCTTAATGTCCCACTTTTTGAGTATATAAAATTCAAGAAAGAAATCACTTGTACATTCGATTATTTGGGATAAAACTTGATATTCATAATTTTTCCTATTTACATAATACTAATTGATTATTTCAGATGCCAAAAAGCGTATTTCGTTGCTGCAGCTGGGTGGTGTAACTCGTCAGCAAGAGCTGACACCAAAAGCCAAAGCATTCTATAGTCGAGCTCGCAATTTACAGCTAATGGCATCAAGGCGCAAATTCCAGCAGCTGTCAACACGTGCTCAGCTGCGTCTTGTGCAGTCGCAGCAGCAAAGTTTGCAATTTCTCAACAGTGTCAATGATACGATATCTATAGCTTCCTTTTTGCACTTGCGAAATATAAAGAACTCGCCTTCGGCTCATTCTGTACATTTGTATAAATAACTATTAAAAGATTTTTATGGAATTTTAAAAAATCTTGTATGTAACATCTTTCGAAATTTGTTTTTTGCACACATCTACCTCAACCTCCCAGTCTTTGCAAACATTGTTCACATTTTATACCAAAAACAGGATCATTTTGCAACTTATTACATAAATATCTATTTTGCAAGATTAAGCTTTTTAGTTCATTTATTGCATGGGTTTCCATGACAGTAAGTTACATTCACAAGAGCACAAATGTTAATAAATTTAACACATATAAGTAAAAGTAGGTAAGTTCGTTAAATACATAGTGGAGCCGAGCGTGAGAAACTCAAGTTTTTGTTAGTGGCTAGCTTGATTCATTTATAATCTTTACTTTCTTACTTTCGGTGTCAAGGGCCATTCATATCGAAGGATTAAATGACGTCGCTTTTTGTTAGTCATTGTTGTTAATTGTTATGCGCTGAACCTCTGTTTACTTGGTTGAAATACATCAAGAAAGTTGAGATACACTTGTGCTCATAAAAATGGAATACAAGTATTGCAAACGACTTTTGTAATATTTTAATCTTGTAATACCGGTTGGTTTGAAACAGTGATAAAGTGAAATTGTTTGTTGTATTAAATTACAAGTAAATAGTTAAATAAGAATATCGTATAAAAATTTATTTAATAATGTGAATAATACGACTTCAAATCAGTCCAACAGTAAGTGTATTCCATTTTTATGAGCACAAGTGTACAAAATGCTCGCATTGGTATTTACCGAACGCCAACAGATCTCTTAGACTGGCTTGCTTCGTATTTTACTAAAAGTTTCAATGAAACAGAGCTGTCAGAGGTACTGTTATGATCGTGTAATAGTACCTTACCAAACACAGTTTATGTAAACAATAAACGTTATGTTTGACAATTCAACATTATAGTATATTATAGTAAAAATAAGTATTTTTATCTACGACAGTGTGTAAAATTGCCTTTTAGTTGGCAGTTTTAAGTTTGTAAAACGACTGTTCAATAACATGTTTTCATTACTTTACGTCGTCAGTAGTTACGTGTTTAAAAAATTTCATTAGGCACGTTATCAGTAGCAACGTGTTTTAAAGTTTTTAGAACACTCAAATTACGACCGGTTGCTGGTAATCCTAATTTACATTAAAAAAATTTTGTAATATTTACCATGTCTTCTAGATTCTATCGTAGATAAAACATTGTACGATACACATGCGTAAAGCATCTTTAGTCACTCGCGGGGCTTAAAACGCGAGTGAGCGAGCGTTTTAATTCTACCCCACTCATGCCTAAAGAGTAGCTTTACGAACTTGTATTGTAAATTACTATAAGAATCGTGCAAAAATGCTGCAAGCATCGTGAACAGTAACATTTACTAGTCTCAGACAATATTGGAGACTGAGTGAAGTGGTAAACTGCCTTACTGTTCTTGATACTTAATACAGTAGCTGCTCCATTGTGTGAATTAATTAAAACGAAGCTTGTTCATACGGCTGAGATGTTCAGTCGATCGAATGTACAGTTTAAAATAGGGTTTTTTGAGTTTATTAATATAAATACTTTTATAAATGAACAATAATATGTTCAAAATGTAATTAAGTATGTTTTATGAAGTAGCTAATTTTATGCAAATCGTTTTTGTTTGTGAGCTTTTTTGAATTATGTGAAATGTTTGTTAGTATAAATGAATTGTTCATTTAATTGAGTATTCACTCCACCGAGCGACTACTGTATACTATTTCTCTTAATATTTAAGTACCTCTCTGAATTTTTTGTTTTTACTGTATATAATGAATGATACATAATTATACTGTTATAAAAATACCTATATAAAATGTATGATATGTTTTTCTTCATAATATTTACCAGCTGTAACTGAAATATTTTTGAAATTAAACTTAAATTCTCATACTCGAATGTTTGAATACCTGAAGTTTAACCATATAAGTACGGTCCTCATTTCTGGCAGAAAACATTTGAGCTAAGTGTGCTTTTAACTTTGCCTATGACTCAGGTAAAGTAAGAAGCATTTTTAGCTCAAATGTTTGCTGCAAGAGATCAAATCTAGCTACGCCCAAAATAACACAGTATTTCAAATAGCCCGCTCTGCGTCGGTAAAATAAAATATACAGATTACTGCAGAATTTCAATTACAATAACGCTCAGTACCAAGCTATCCCTACAGAGGGCGGTAAAGATTTAGGCCAGAGGTCTACTTAAAGAGAGAGCCATCTTTTCTGTTCTTGTCTTGTCTTTGGCTACCACCCTGACTTGTATACTCCATAAAGTGTTATATATTTTCTCTTAAACGAAAGCAAGTGATTAATTAATTAATCAACTCGTCCATTTCGCCTAGTGTCTGATCAGATGAGCGACTTCAACTCTCTGACAACGTTGATGTTTGAAATTGCAATATTTAATAATTAGTACACTTGCGTGTCAGTTGCAAAAAACCACTTCTGAAACTAAGGTTAAGTGTCATGCGTGTTCACACGAATTGTTATTGGATATTATTCTTTACTTTACAGATGGTGTAAAGGGCCACAATTTTGTTATTGGAGTAGTTCAAAATCGTTCCATCCAATGTATAAAGACTTCTCCTCGTTTATTTAAGGTAAATTGCGATCAGTCAACATAAGCAAAACTGTTGTTATATTTACCAAATAACACTTCGTGCACATGAACAGAACAACTAAAAAATTACATCCGACTCTTTGAGAGCTATTTTAAACGGCTATAATGACTATAAATCAATGATAGATTGGTAGTAACAGCCAGTCTTATAAAGACCACTAATCTGAGGTTAACTTGAATTCGTTGTTAAAATAAACAAAAGCACATCAAAACATTAGTGCCTATTACATTTTAATCATTAGTAAACAAATTTTGATGTGCTTTTGTTTATTTTAACAACAAATTAAAGTTAACCTCAGATTAGTGGTCTTTATAAGACTGGATTTTATAGCGATTCAGTTTGTAATGCAGTAATATTTATACACAACCGGACCAAAACTGTTTTTTATATCGTAGTTACCATGACCGAAAGTGTAACTTTATGCATGGTGGGCTGTAAAAAACAAAATGCCATGTCATGAAAGCTAGCGACGAAAGTAACGTTCAAATATATGATTTGCAACCTTCATTGTAAGGATAGCAATACATTTATTTGTTAATCTTAAAAATATAATTTGATATGATGTAAAATGTAATACCTTCAGTAGAAAGTGGCTCTGAAGAGTGTATTTAGAACAAACCATTCCAGTAATGCATCTGAACCTAGTTGTATGTAAAACGTTATACGTACCTCAGGCCCTAAGAACGTTTACACTTTTGGAAACTTTGTTATTGAGTGTAAACGTTTTCTTTCGGGCTCTTTACATGAATAACTATTCCATTCAGAATATTAGCTTTAAAATAACTGCAGGTTTCTTTACAGAACAGCATATATTAGTTATTTATTTATGCATTACGGGTATAATCAATAGATTATGCGGAGTGCTTGAAATTTCTTGATTATGCACTTGGTACATACATACGTTTTATTTTACTTTGATTCTCGAAAAGGACAAAAATCAAGGATTCAGTATTTTGGGCACGGGCTGTAAATTTTTGGTATGCTGCATTTACTGTGTAGATTGGTGGCGTTGCTATATTGTTTGTTGTAGTGCTTAGCAACTTTATAGTTTCTTGGGCCATGAAAGCCTGCTATCGAGGGTCAATAAACAAGCTTATGGTTCCAAAATAAAATAAATGAAATTATCTGTAATTTTCTAATTCTAATAATACTTACTTGTTCCAGGTGTTGCAATCTCAGAGGTTCCTGTAATCGTATATTATTGAGCGAAAAAGTATTACCTCCCAAGCAGACATGAATCTAGCAATGATGACCACTAATCAAGGAACAGCAGATAATAAGTTTTATAGTTCAACAGAAGAAACTTCACTGCAGGCATTAAGAGACTTAGATAGTAATGAAGATATTAAGAAATGTTCTGTCAAACAAGAAGTCATTGAAAGCAATAATGATATCAGTATTCATTTCGAACTTGATATTAAATGTGAGTTTGAAATTAAAAACCAAAATTATGTGCCCCAAAATTCAACAGCAAAGAGTTTGGTTACACCTATGAAATCTCATACAGGTAACAAACCCTTCTCTTGTGCTGTTTGTAAATATACATCAGCATACAAAGGTAATTTAGTTAAACATATGCGTTCCCACACAGGCAAAACACCTTATTCTTGTTCAGTTTGTGAATATAAATGTATCCTCAAAGTTAATTTAGTCAGACACATGAAATCTCATACAGGCGAAAAACCTTATTCCTGTTCTGTTTGTGAATATAAATTTATCTACAAAAGTTATTTAGTCAGACACATGAAATTTCATACAGGTGAAAAACCTTATTCTTGTTCAATTTGTGAATATAAATCTATCCGGAAAAGTAGTTTAGTCACACACATGAAATCCCATACAGGTGAAAAACCTTATGCTTGTTCAGTTTGTGAATATAAATTTGTTCAGAAAAGTTATTTAGTTAGACACATGAAATCTCATACAGGCGAAAAACCTTATTCCTGTTCAATTTGTGAATATAAATCTATCCGGAAAGGTGATTTAGTCAGACACATGAAATCTCATACAGGCGAAAAACCTTATTCTTGTTCAATTTGTGAATATAAATCTATCCGGAAAAGTAGTTTAGTCACACACATGAAATCCCATACAGGTGAAAAACCTTATGCTTGTTCAGTTTGTGAATATAAATTTGTTCAGAAAAGTTATTTAGTTAGACACATGGAATCTCATACAGGCGAAAAACCTTATTCCTGTTCAATTTGTGAATATAAATCTATCCGGAAAGGTGATTTAGTCAGACACATGCAATCTCATACAGGCGAAAAACCTTATTCTTGTTCAGTTTGTGAATATAAATTTGTTCAGAAAAGTTATTTAGTTAGACACATGAAATCTCATACAGGCGAAAAACCTTATTCCTGTTCAATTTGTGAATATAAATCTACCCAGAAAGGTAATTTAGTCGCACACATGAAAACTCATACAAGCGACAAATCCTTTTCGTGTTCTGTTTGTGAATATAGAACCACAGTAAAACGTAATTTAGTTAAACATATGCAACTCAAAATGCACTAAACATGCAGCTGGATTGTATGTACCATTTTATTGACATTTTCCTACGACGGCTTCTAAAATCAAGCTTTCCGCCTTATTGACGTACGTCAAAAATTGATTGTTTTTAATCAGTTCATCGCGGCAGCCGTCAGACGTAAGTATATAATCGTGAATCGTAATACATAGCAACATACATAAATTTTATATAAGCTTTCATGATTATATACCTAAGTCGGCTAGTCGTCAGCTATTTGAAAACGTCAAAGTTGACAGCTGTCACTGTGAATTTGATTTAAACCTTATGCTTTATTTTGTGTATTGTCGGTGTTTAAGTGTCAAGAAAAATAAGAAATGGGCGATAAAATATCCAATTCTGATGTAAAAATTTGCACGTCGCTGGAAATTTTAGAAATGGCAGAAAACACCAGTTTAAACCTATTTTCGAAAATTTTACAGTCGTAGGAAAAATTTTGTATGCAACACGAGCGAAAAATGCATTAAGCGTTCGTTCGAGTTTTTTCGGACCTCGCTTCGCTCGGCCCGAAACTTTCGAACTCACGCCTAATGCATCATTTTTCGCTCTAGGTACATAAATAACTATTTCACGATCTGAGGCATGCATTGACTTAGCTAACTAGATCGTGTAAAACTCCAGCTTTTCTGCATATAATGATAGACATTCTCTCTGAACACGTCTAATATCTGGTGCTGCATAAATTCTAAATCCTAAATCCTAACCAAACGGATCGCCCTGCAGAATAGTCACATATGAATCTCGTACAAATGAAAAACACTTTTGTTGTTCTGTTTGTAAATATACAGGGTGTATCTAATCGGTCATACAAAAGGTGCACTAAGATATTCTACACCTAAAACTAAACCGAAAACCCAAGCAATTTAAGATTTGTAAATATAGCAACGTTACAGATATAATGCACAGATTAATACATAGATAGGCATGATGTTCATATACACTGGCATGCTAGATAAAATAATATTGTTATCTACGACAGTGGTTTTGAACCTTTTTTTTTCTTGGCGCATCCCTATCATATTACATGTTTCTCAAGCACCCCTAAAGACTTGTACACATACATAGTGTAAGTTTTATTTTTGCAAAATAAAAAATCCTTATTACCATTTGTGATATTGTTTTTTTATCTAAAGCATGGCCGATTTAATTTTCGCAAAGCCGGCCCTGCATCTGAAATCTGCAACCGAATTTATTTGGGCCAAACTCTAACATGCACGCAACCAATGGAAATTTTCTTTGAAAGCACTTCTGCGGCGTGTGCTAATTGCTTTATTTATCCCGGCGCGCGGGCGCCTGTAGCCAGAAATTCAGGGAACTGATATGCATCGAACAAATTTTGAATAACCCTCTTTGTTTCACGCAACAAAGAAATTAGGTTTCGAAGGCTATTCCTGCTTAGCGATAATTCAACCCGGCCCTCGGGGAATTTTCTGTAGTAATTCAATACCCTGGGACTTGCTGCAACAACAACAAATTCTTTCTCGAATGTTCCAAGGCCCTTTCGCTTGTTCAACGCTTACGCATTAATATTTTCTTGAGAGGAAGGATTTCCTTTAACAGCGGTAAGAAAAGGATGATTGCATGATAGCGGGGAACGGGGGTTGTGTTCTTCGCGTGTTAATTAAATTCTTAAGTCAGTGCTGCTGCAGGCTTCGAAGCAGATAGCTCGTTAAGTGATAAAGTTCCCACGGGACGTGTGTGGGTTAGGCCGACGCCGGTTTGGGCGGGCGTTTTGGATTTCGTTTACTTCGACCCCCAGAGCCGGGGGAAAGTTACTTTGCATCCTGTTGCACATCCACTCCAAGACGCCTGATGAAGCCTACGTAATTTTCTCATAGTGAGTGGGAAATATCTGCTTTTGCAAATTCTACCACGTCGTGCCGAACCCAAAGTATTTTCTGCGTTCCCGGGGACTACCGTTTTCACCTCGAATTAATTCAACACTCTTTCGGGCCGCTGGCCACTGCCTTCGCTCAACCCCTTTGGGCAATCCTGTTCTACGTTCGCTGCGGGACGTAACCTTGGCCTTTGTGGACACCGTCTTCTGCAGTCCTCGACCTTCTGCAGTCACCGCTTGGCTTTTGGCAAAGCCCTTCAACAACCCTTTTTGGGGAGCTGTATTGCTGCAAGCGGCCACTAAGCTTCCCCAGGATCCGGTCCAGCCTTTGGTCATCGTCAACGCAGTAGGTGTTCTAGCTATAAAAGGTAGGATCTACCAATGTATTTTTGTCTTGCTTCCTGATTTAATGTGTCGCGAAAGTGCTACCGAATTGTAGGTTTATTGTGCCTCGCATGCTGTAGGACTTTGCGCCTGCGAATTTAATTTCGTTAAATAACTTGTGTATTGTACTTCGTCATTAAGTTAACTTTTGCTTGGGAACCCCGACAATTTTCAGTTAGGGTGTATGTTACCTTCTTATGGCCAACTTGTGGCCCTGTGTGTGTCGATTTTCATTCATTAAACAATAATATAGTCACACTTAGTTTGTTTAATTGACTTAAACCTGCAATCTGTGGATCTTCAATCCTAATGTGGCAAAAAGCCAAGTGTAATCAAATGTGAAGCTAGAACACGTGCTTTTATTGGAAAAGCCATACAGTTTTTGGCTTGAGTAAATTCTTTTGAGCCCCTTTTGGGAGGTGGTCATACGGTAAGTCATTAAGGCCACCTGGTGCTGACCGCCCGACTTGGAGGGAACCTAGTGGACGACGCTTCGCAGCGTGCAGCTAACCCAGTACATCTTCAGTAGAGCCCTGTGATATTTCTCGTTTTGGGTCACGAGGGCTGTTAATTTATCAAAACGAGTGGCGTCCTTAGGCAATTCTTTTAAGCAATCTTTAGGGTAAGTGCCGTCGGTTTTTCTTTGTACTCTCGAACCACGCCTTCCCGTCTGAGCTAAGTGCAGGTAACCGGAGCAACAAAATCTGCTCCAGCACATTAAGATCTGTGTTCTTTTTAGTAAAGCCGGCGAACCCTGTAGTTTTTACCCGATTTTTGAGAGTGCTCTCGATCAATGTCGATCTGAGCATTTTAAACTGTAACAGATTTAAGTGGCTGCCCGGCCGTGGGGCAAAGTTTTGTCGATAACGCCCTTAGGGCATTGTTTTTGTGTTTCTTTTCTTGTCATACAGCTTCATTTTAGTGTTTGGCATTAACGTCATATAGTTTTTTCCAGTATTTTTCATGAAAACTTGACTTTTTAAGACTTTGAAGTTTGGAAACGTGTTTTTTTCATATCAGGACGCGTATCCTATATGTTTTCTTTTAGTAAATGAGTTCTTTGCTATCCCTTTGATAGACCAAACATTGTTTTTCCCGGGATTTTTCGCGGGATTTTTGTGTTTTTTCGTGTTTAACATTTTAGCATTTTCTTTTCCGTGCTAGGGCATATTTTGGAGCCATTCTTTTTGATACTATCGTTTGCTTTTAGCAATAACTATTAGGCATTCTTGTTTTTATAATCTATTGGTAGTTTTTCTGAAAATTCGGAAATTTTTGGAAGTTTGAAAATTTAAATTGTTTCTTATAAAGCTGAAACGTTTTGAAAGAATAACTTTTCGTGTTGAAAGGCTTCAAGTTAACCCCAAGTAGGGAACAAGCATCGTTTTTTCTAGTATTTTGCATTTTTTATTCTTAAATAACACAATGGTACTGAAGTGGCATATCGACCGCCTACTCAAGGCAGATTTAGAATATGAATTACACAGAGGATTGGACAACACCGGTGTTGTATCGGTTTTGCGTACGCGCTTACGTGACGCGTTACGCGATGAAGGCCGTGAGGGGGCGACAGCGCGCCCAGCGTACCCATACTCGTTCGAAGAAGATTATAAGGCGGTTTCTGATTTGGTCGCGGCCATTGTACAGAAAACTGACGAATACGCTCTGGAACCCGATAGGGATCGTGCTGCGGCAATAGAAACAAAATTTTATTGCGCTTTAAGTAGGATTAGCAATAGTAAACCGGCTAATGATGAAGAGGGAAATAAACGAGCGGAGTTATTCGCGAAAGTAGCAGTCATGCGTTCTACCTTCGAGGTTACGCAGTTAATGGTAGCATCAATCACTGAAGCACCTGAGACTCATCAGGCACCTTCGACTCCGGTGTCTACCATAGCTCCGAGCAGTGTTTCATTGACAGTTACGACCCCGACTACGAGTTTAAGCGCTAGTACACCAGCTATGAGGACGATTTCGTTTAAAGCGATACCAGTAGCACAATGTAGTTTGCAATTTTTAGGAGACCCTAGAGGACTTTCGGTTATTGCTTTTATCGAACGTTTCAATGAATTACGAATAGCTAGAAACTTGCCTGAAGATGAATTATTCGCGCAAGCTATCGATTTATTTACCGGTAACGCATTATTATGGTACCGCGCTAATAGAGCTAAGCCTGTCAATTGGCAACAATTAGTTTCCCTTTTACGTCAACAATTCCAACCAGCGGATTACGATGAGCGCCTGCTGGAGGAAATTAAGAGAAGAACTCAGGGACCTTCGGAGTCCATGGGCATTTACATTGCAATTTTGCAAAATATGTTCGCGAGATTGGTCGAACCTTTGACTGAAGCGAAGCAGTTAAGAATTATTTTGCGTAACGTCGCACCAATGTACCAAACCCAGTTGGGACTGGTAGAGATTCGTTCAATCGAGGAATTACTTCAATATGGACGCAAGATTGAGGAACGCCATTACGCCGTCGAGACTTATGTACCGCCATCAAGACGCCGAACTGACTTGCAAACGGACTTAGCTTATGTTGAGACCGTATCTTTAGAGGAAACACCTAGCGTGAATACGGTACAAACACCTGTGGCAATCGCTCAAGCGCCGGTAAAACCGAGCTCTTTGAAAAACGTTAAAAATTCAGCTTCGGGTTCGGGAACTAAATGCTGGAACTGTCAAGAAGTAGGCCATAGGGCCGTCGCGTGCAAACGCCCGCGTGATAAGAAATTCTGCTATCGTTGCGGCAAGCCCGATGTAATCGTTAGGAACTGTCCAAATTGTAGTCACGGAAACCGAGGTTCGGAAAATGGCCCGGCGAAACGCTGAAGGGTCGAGCGGTGTCTTCGCAAACATTTGTTAACTCGACTAGGTATATTAAACAACTTATTAACGAACGTGAGGAAAAATTTGAAAAAAATAAAGTCATTTTAGATTATGTTTTAGAAAAATCGTCGGACGATCGCCGTCCTTATGTCACTGTTGAGATAATGGGTCTTAAAATTTTAGCTTTGTTGGACTCTGGTGCCAACCGCACCATCATTGGAGGTAAGGGATGGGAAGTTTTGGAAACGTTAGGCCTTCGTGTTAATAAGAAATTACGACCAGTGTGCGCAGTAGCTAACGGACAAACAGTAGAAAGTCTAGGCACCGTGTTTTTGCCGATAAATTTAAATAACAAAGTCGCTACTCTTGACGTCTTAATCGTACCTGACGTACCCCATACTATGATTTTGGGAATAGACTTCTGGAAAATGGTGGGCATAGTCCCTGATGTGTTTCGAGGCGAGTGGGAGTTTTCAAAACCCGACTTAGCTACCATCAGTACCCCTACAGGCACTCTGCAATCTGAATTCGATTTGACCATGACCCAACGAAACCAACTGAAGGAAGTACTTGACCAACATTTCTCTGACAGTAGCAATGAGCTTGGCTGTGCCAAGCATATTGAACATCGCATTGTAACCAACTCTGCACCCATCAAGCAAAGGTATTATCCAGTTTCACCTGCCATGCAAACGCATATTGACACCGAGTTAGACAAAATGCTCAAAGCTGGGGTCATCCAACGATCACGATCAGCATGGTCCAGCCCAATTCTATTGGTTAAGAAGAAAGACGGATCTTACCGATTCTGCGTGGACTTTCGCAAGGTAAACAGTGTTACTGAAAAGGACGCCTACCCTTTACCCTACGTATCATCAATTTTAGACCGCTTACGCGACGCGCGCTTTATTACATCATTGGACATTAAGTCGGCCTACTGGCAAATCAAGATAAGTGAAGAATTTAAGGAGCTAACAGCCTTTACAGTCCCAGGACGTGGCTTGTATGAGTTTAATCGTATGCCGTTCGGGCTCCATAATGCACGTGGCAACGTTTCGTTGACCAAGTCTTAGGTCCAGAACTAGAACCCTACGTTTTTGTATATTTAGATGACGTGATAATTTGCGCCCCGACTTTTGAAAAACATTTAGAGGTCTTGGGAGAGGTTTTGAGACGCCTACGAGAAGCAGGCTTGACACTAGGACGAGACAAGTGCCATTTTTGCCAACCCGAGCTAAAATATCTTGGATATGTTGTCAACGCACAAGGTCTACTGGTGGACCCTGAAAAGGTAACCGCCATCATGAATTTACCCCAACCCACAAACGTCGCCGAGATCCGACGAATAATAGGCATGGCCTCTTGGTATCGATGGTTTATACCTAATTTCTCATCAATCATCGCACCAATGACGTCATTGCTAAGGAAATCAAAACGGTTCGAGTGGGATAACAACTGTGAAGAATCATTCTCATCTATCAAGAACTGTCTGGTGTCCGCACCTATTTTGACTTGCCCCGATTTTTCAGTACCCTTTACGGTACAAACAGACGCCTCCAATGTGGGAGTAGGCGCAGTACTTACCCAAACCATAGATGGGGAGGAACGTGTTATTTGCTACATCAGCCGAACACTATCCAAGGCCGAGAGAAATTACTCAGTCACCGAACGAGAGTGTTTAGCAGTCTTATGGGCCATAGAAAAGCTCAGACCGTACCTTGAGGGTACTCATTTCACGATCATAACCGACCACCATTCGTTATTATGGCTTAATAACTTGAAGGAACCTACGGGTCGACTAGCCCGTTGGGCTGTTCGCGTACAACAGTACGATTTTACTATTCAGCACCGTAAGGGAAAGGATCATGTTGTCCCGGACGCGCTGTCTCGCGCTCTACCTGTAGCGGACGTTGTAGAGGCCCCTGAGACGGATCAAGTGGACCCTGGTGATGTCACTAATGACCAGAAGACCGATCGTTGGTATGAACTGATGCGCCGACGCATCACTCAGAAACCCTTAGCTTATCCAAATTGGAGGATCGTGGACGGACAGCTGTTCAAACATGTTAGAAGCAAGTACCCAGAGTTGAATGACGGAGACAATTGGAGAAAAGTAGCACCAACCGGCCAACGTAGCGAGATTTTACGCAAGGCGCATGATGAACCTACCGCGGGTCACTTAGGAATTTTCAAAACGTATGGACGAGTCGCGCAAAAATATTATTGGCCAAAGATGAAGGCATACGTCGCGCGCTATGTAAATCGTTGTACAACTTGCGTTTCACATAAACCGGAACAAAAGCGACCTGCCGGACTGATGGCTCGCCATCCAATAGTAAACAAACCCTGGCAAATGATCTCCATTGATATCGTAGGCCCGTTACCACGCTCTAGGCAGGGCTATGTATACACTCTCTCTGTCTCTGATTGCTTCACTAAGTTTACCCTGTTCTTTCCATTACGAGCAGCTACCGCTGCCGCGGTTTCCCAAAAGATTGAGAATGACGTTATCTTGCTCTTTGGAGCACCTCAATTTATTCTAGCGGACAATGGTGTCCAGTTTCGTAGCAAAGAATTCCGCACCTTGGCGAATAACTATAAATCCAAAATCATCTTCAACGCATATTATCATGCGCAAGCAAATCCCGTTGAAAGGGTGAATAGGGTTTTAAAGACCATGTTGGCCTCTTACGTTAAAGACAATCACCGTGACTGGGACAAGTATCTATCTAAGGTCGCATGTGCAGTACGGACTGCCATTCATGAAGTCATTGGAATGTCCCCTTATTTTGCTAACTTTGGAAGGGAAATTCAGTTGGAAGGTAATGAGGCTGAGGCCCCCGATGAGGAAGTAGATGTGGGTGATGTCCAGATAGCTGGCCGCGATAATCTCTTGCGTCGTGCACCTGCCTTTAAGCCTCTTTATGACGATATTGTGAAGCGGTTGGAATCCGCATATAGGACCTCTAAGGCTACTTATGATTTGAGGCGGCGCCCTGCTCTTTTTGCTGTCGGTGACACTGTTTGGCGCCGGAATTATGTCCTCTCTGATGCAGCTAAGCATTTCAATGCAAAGCTCGCACCTAAGTTTGTAGGCCCCTTTTATATCTCGAGAAAAGTCTCGCTGGCCACTTATGAGTTATCGGATCAGAGTGGAGCTTCTAAGGGCATTTGGCACGCAAAGGACTTAAAACCCAGTCCAGTTGATAATTAAGTCGTTGGTCTTCAATAATCCCCAAGTCACAATGGATTAACCATGAGTGACTTACTGTTGTATATAATTGTTCGTTTCATTAGAATAGGATAGGTTAGTTTAGGCTAGGCCGCCTTCAAGGTCTTCGAGACTCCTGTAGTTCGTGGCTA
This sequence comes from Agriotes lineatus, assembly GCA_940337035.1. Classification (NCBI taxonomy): domain Eukaryota; kingdom Metazoa; phylum Arthropoda; class Insecta; order Coleoptera; family Elateridae; genus Agriotes; species Agriotes lineatus. The sequence continues at coordinate 71,468 of CALNHX010005507.1, read as the reverse complement.
CCTCTTTCTTTGATCGTTTGTTGCTGTGGGACAAACACAAGAGGCTGATCCCGTGACGCCTCGCGTGCCCTCTTCAACGGGTCTTCGGGAGTTAGGTTGCGAACCTTGGGGCCTCGTAACCCTGTGTTCGATTGGTAGGTTGGACGGAAGAGTGCACAGTGATGACTTATACCCTATTATGACAAGCTCATTCACGAGCATAACCCAAATCCCAGGTGGGATACCAACTCTTCTCTCTCATCTTTTTTCTTTCGTTCTATCCTCCCTTTACCGTGTGTCCGGCGACACCTGTCATTGTCCTCACCCGTTCTGCCTTTGGCACTTTTCCTTTCAAACCGTGTCATGGGGCCGGATAGTGAGTAGGCAGTGGGTCCGGTCGCCTTGCTTACCCGTCACCCCATAGGCGCGTGCCATGGTCGCTCGGCCATGGTCGGTATTATTTTGAGATGTGGGCACCACCCTTTACCGGGGTGGAGTGGTCCGTGTTTTAAGTTCTTGAACACTTTTGATGTTGAGTTTCGATCGCCAAGTCGAATGGGACCCCTGGCGGAGTACCCTCCTTTGGGACAAATTACGTTTATTTGTCGCCCGATTCCCTGGTCCGGGGAGGGGTGTTCTAGGCTTCACCGAACCGTCAGTACCCGATTGGGGTTTTACGTAATTTCCACCGGCGTACCCGGTCTTTTTGGCAAACTCTTCTTCCTTCTCACTCTGTCCATTGACGCTATCCGTCATCGCGTGGTTGGGATCCTGAGTAGTGACGGCTATCTCAATCCGCACCCTAGGTTAAGCCATTCTTCTAGCAACTTCTTTAGTTGTCCTAAGGATCAATTTAGGAAATTGACCTCTAGTAAGGGGGGTGTGATATTGTTTTTTTATCTAAAGCATGGCCGATTTAATTTTTGCAAAGCCGGCCCTGCATCTGAAATCTGCAACCGAATTTATTTGGGCCAAACTCTAACATGCACGCAACCAATGGAAATTTTCTTTGAAAGCACTTCTGCGGCGTGTGCTAATTGCTTTATTTATCCCGGCGCGCGGGCGCCTGTAGCCAGAAATTCAGGGAACTGATATGCATCCAACAAATTTTGAATAACCCTCTTTGTTTCACGCAACAAAGAAATTAGGTTTCGAAGGCTATTCCTGCTTAGCGATAATTCAACCCGGCCCTCGGGGAATTTTCTGTAGTAATTCAATACCCTGGGACTTGCTGCAACAACAACAAATTCTTTCTCGAATGTTCCAAGGCCCTTTCGCTTGTTCAACGCTTACGCATTAATATTTTCTTGAGAGGAAGGATTTCCTTTAACAGCGGTAAGAAAAGGATGATTGCATGATAGCGGGGAACGGGGGTTGTGTTCTTCGCGTGTTAATTAAATTCTTAAGTCAGTGCTGCTGCAGGCTTCGAAGCAGATAGCTCGTTAAGTGATAAAGTTCCCACGGGACGTGTGTGGGTTAGGCCGACGCCGGTTTGGGCGGGCGTTTTGGATTTCGTTTACTTCGACCCCCAGAGCCGGGGGAAAGTTACTTTGCATCCTGTTGCACATCCACTCCAAGACGCCTGATGAAGCCTACGTAATTTTCTCATAGTGAGTGGGAAATATCTGCTTTTGCAAATTTTACCACGTCGTGCCGAACCCAAAGTATTTTCTGCGTTCCCGGGGACTACCGTTTTCACCTCGAATTAATTCAACACTCTTTCGGGCCGCTGGCCACTGCCTTTGCTCAACCCCTTTGGGCAATCCTGTTCTACGTTCGCTGCGGGACGTAACCTTAGCCTTTGTGGACACCGTCTTCTGCAGTCCTCGACCTTCTGCAGTCACCGCTTGGCTTTTGGCAAAGCCCTTCAACAACCCTTTTTGGGGAGCTGTATTGCTGCAAGCGGCCACTAAGCTTCCCCAGGATCCGGTCCAGCCTTCGGTCATCGTCAACGCAGTAGGTGTTCTAGCTATAAAAGGTAGGATCTACCAATGTATTTTTGTCTTGCTTCCTGATTTAATGTGTCGCGAAAGTGCTACCGAATTGTAGGTTTATTGTGCCTCGCATGCTGTAGGACTTTGCGCCTGCGAATTTAATTTCGTTAAATAACTTGTGTATTGTACTTCGTCATTAAGTTAACTTTTGCTTGGGAACCCCGACAATTTTCAGTTAGGGTGTATGTTACCTTCTTATGGCCAACTTGTGGCCCTGTGTGTGTCGATTTTCATTCATTAAACAATAATATAGTCACACTTAGTTTGTTTAATTGACTTAAACCTGCAATCTGTGGATCTTCAATCCTAATGTGGCAAAAAGCCAAGTGTAATCAAATGTGAAGCTAGAACACGTGCTTTTATTGGAAAAGCCATACAGTTTTTGGCTTGAGTAAATTCTTTTGAGCCCCTTTTGGGAGGTGGTCATACGGTAAGTCATTAAGGCCACCTGGTGCTGACCGCCCGACTTGGAGGGAACCTAGTGGACGACGCTTCGCAGCGTGCAGCTAACCCAGTACATCTTCAGTAGAGCCCTGTGATATTTCTCGTTTTGGGTCACGAGGGCTGTTAATTTATCAAAACGAGTGGCGTCCTTAGGCAATTCTTTTAAGCAATCTTTAGGGTAAGTGCCGTCGGTTTTTCTTTGTACTCTCGAACCACGCCTTCCCGTCTGAGCTAAGTGCAGGTAACCGGAGCAACAAAATCTGCTCCAGCACATTAAGATCTGTGTCCTTTTTAGTAAAGCCGGCGAACCCTGTAGTTTTTACCCGATTTTTGACAGTGCTCTCGATCAATGTCGATCTGAGCATTTGAAACTGTAACACATTGTGGGGTTATTTTACAAAAATAATAATAAAATTTACAATAAAGACTTTTTTGTTCATTAAATCACAAAAATTCTAACAACACTTGTATATAAACAGAAAAAAAAAGAAAAAGGAATAAATCTCTACTGGAAGCAACGATTGAGGAAAATAATGCTACTTATTTTTTGATAAATCAAACCACAAAGAAAATGGATAACACTAAATTTAATGAAACACTGCTGTGACATGTTGAGAAATTTTTTCACAATTTCAGAAGGGGTTGGCGATCCACATATAATCTTGAATGTCCGCATTATTAGGAAAATATTCGTCAAATGATTGATAATTGTACAAGATGTTGAATAGTTGTTTTCTTCAAGTTAGAGTCTACAGAAACGTTCTGACCTACGCCTAAAGACTCTTTCCACCTACATTATAATTTTTGTTTTGAATGCAGACATTTTATCATTTGTTTGTTTATAATAGATAAGAACTAATAATTTTTTGGAAAGTTACCCACAAAAATTCATTTAATTCTATTTTATTTTGAGTGAGTTGTACCACGGGGGGCATTTCTTTTCTTTAAGGTGGCCTGTGCCTCTTCAGCCCCCAACCCATAGTTACGTGCCTGGAAACTGAATGAAATGTTCAATAGTTTATTAGATTTAGCTCATTTATAAATTTAAGAGATTACCATTTGGGTTAGAGAAGCTGGGTGGCGCAGATGGGTAAGCGCCAGGCTTGCATTAAGCAAGTCCTCGGTTCGAATCCCGCTGGGGTCGGAATTTTTCCGTATTCTTGGCGATTAGGATTGGGCTCAGTGAGACCATTCACAGTTGGGCACCAAATTAACTGTGCTCTACTCAGAACCACAGATCTAAGAGATAGAGTAGGTCAACACATCACCAAGACACACAACTCACACAATGGTTGCTGCGCAAGCACCAAAGGTGCGCTCCAACTCTGTATCCCGAATCCGGGGCAAGTTGAGCATGGTACCGCCAGATGCCAGCGCATAAAGCACCAGCCTCTACACCGCAAGGTAAATGAGGTTACAGATTATACATACATATATACATACCATTTGGGTTAAGTGTAGCAACAGAGATAATGTGCCTGATTTTTCACACTTGTTCAAACAATTTTCAGAAGAAATGAATTTTGTAACAGTGACTACTTTATTTTTCAATGCCACTGAGAATCTTTATGCAACCTAAAATACTGTTTCTAATGAAATTAAGTTTCAAAAAATATTTATCTAGTTAACTAGTATAATGGAAAAATGGATTGAATAATTTTGTTTGTGGCATTAAAAAATAGAGTATAACTGTATTATTCTAAAACTATGGGCCTTGCGGGAGGTGGTGTAGAAATTGCAGAAAATATCATAAGAAAAGGTCATGCAGCACTGTTAGATTATAGTAATAGTGTTGTACCGAGAGGAGGACTTACTCCTTTATAGTTTGAAACGTTAAAGAAGCTGACCTGCTGTTAATTAATTAAAATAATCAATGGTAGTAACAAATCGCAGATTAACCCCCTTAAAGTTCGTACTACACGGAAGCTCTAAAAATCTTCACTTATCGCGATGGCCGAGCTAACTCAAATTCGGCGATATGGTCGTGTGTTCAAACCACCAGCTGTGTACCCTGCAAAGTATTCAAAAGAAAGGATATGGGCGCCAGAAATCGGATGATTTCGAATAATTTAAATAAACTACAAATGGCTAGCGTTTATTTAATAACTACTGAATAATAATCTGTAGTATGGTAATTCAATAATAAATAATCAAAACAATTTGATCACAAATAATGTTATAGTAGAGCTGTGCAAGTTAAATGAAGGTTGCGACCGGCGCCAAGAAACCCCTTTTGGGTTATTCAATTAATTGTAACCACAAATAAATCGAGTGGTATGCATACCTCTGTCATTTAAAAAAACCTTTCTGTTCAGGCTATTGAAAGCAAAAAGCGTGAATGCTCCTTTTACAAAGGTTCAATTACACACATAAATTGTAGCTTTAAATATTAATCGTAATTAAATATACGCATTAAGCGTCAAGTATTAAAATAAATTGACTGTATGAGATTAAACTTGATATGTTAATAACAACGTACAACAAAGTACAAATTTAAACTGCCCGAATCTGCTTAAAAGCAGGAAGACCGTCCACTTTTAAAGTAGTATGATATAACACCAAGAATCACTAACCTCCGACGCTCAAGGCTGCTGTTAACCAAAGGCTGGCCAGGATTGCTATATCAGGGGGAGAAAGCGCCGGGGATGCGTCCGTAATTGCAGAAAAGCCATTCAGAAGCTGCAGGAGCTAGGCAGGACGTTAGCAGGTGTTGAAAATTAAATCGGACGGCAACCTTGCTTCCAAGATTAAATTCTCGGGTAAAAGTGTCGATTAAGAGCTAAAGAAATGCAATTAATAGGAGAATAACAAACAGAAAAACGCCATCGTACCTGATTATAGTCAGCCCATCAAAATTAATCGTCGTGGTGTAATAAATGCACGAACGGGACCTTTTGAGAAGCAAGTTACTTCGTCGAGGTGCAGGAAAAGAATCCTCCCGCATTCGGCCAACTAACAAAGACAGCTGAACGCTGCGACCTCGCGATAAGCCAGCGAATGTTTTTGGGGCTTTCCAGAATCGAAATGAGCGAACTAATAAATTGAAATAATTCGAAATACAATGGATTATAATTCAAATAAAAATATACAGGTAAGGCCTGAAATAATTTGGTAAATGGCGAAACAATTAAGCCGAGCCATAAAATTGTTTCAAGTTGTTAATGAATAGGAGACTTATAAGTAACATAGCAGTAAGTTATTACTTACAAATTATTATTTGTTAGTTCCTAAGGTAGAGAATAAGGAAATAGTCCATGTGAACATTAGTACAGAAACAGGATGTAGCTAAGTATCATGATAAAACTACTAGAACAAGAAACGAATTTCAGCTTGATCAAAATACTGCTACAAGAAAGGGGTTGTGTATGAGCCTGCAAAAATTGTAAAGAAATGTAACAAACCTAGACCATGGGTAGTGGGAAGGTAAGACGGTCAAATTTAATAGTTGAAATAGCTCACATTTGATAATCAAACACAGGTTAGCAATAGCAATGTCAATTATATTGATGTGTCTATAGTCGGTTTTTACCTACGAGGAACAATTCAAATTTCTCACAACTAAAACCTACATCTGGAATTGCCTGTTATACACAATACTAAGTTGCATATATTTTGACACGTGTGTTAACATATCAGCTGTTCGAAGCGTTTACACATCAGTTAGCAGTTTTATGTTCTTAATTAAACATTATAGGTGAAATAATTCAAAATTGCCATCAAATTTTTGTAGTGTATTTTATGGTGGTACTTTATAGTATAAATACGTCTTTTCAATTACCCCTCTTAGTTTAAAAACAGACTATAGTAATATGTAAGTTGTTAACAGTAAATCTGAGGATAATAATGTTGGACCTATAAACACATGGCAACACTGAGATTGACAGCCAATAGAACAAAGCAAGAAATTTGCCAACCTGTGATATGTAGAGCGATCGAAAAACTTGATCCTGAAGCGTCTGATGATTGTAAAACAAAAAATGTCACGTCGTAGTTTCAGTTGAAAAAAACCCAAAATTATTGTATATCAAAAAAACTTCAAAATGCTTTCGATAATATTGTCAAACTTCCGTCAAGAATACAATTTTAGATTATAATTATAACAGTGAGGACACACGTTCAAATTCCAGAACATGCTTCGCTGAGAAATGTTTTCAATCACTCTATATGGGGCTTTTGTTTTAAATTAAAATATGGAGTTATGAGTTACCTGGTAACTTAGTTATTTTTAAAACTGTTAGAACTTAAAGGAATGAAAAACTAAGAACATTGTACTATAAGTAAACAAGCTTGGTGTTGTCTTTACAGTTGTATAATAAATTCTTAATAATTATAAGTTTGTATGTTATTCTTGAAAATTATTAATTATCAGTAGAAATAGTTCGCTAGGCGGCTATCTTGTGCTTCAATTAAATGGTCGAATTAAATTGATTGACATGCCCACATATATTAATTAAATTGAACTTACGTAATTTCGATGGCAATCTTGTTTTATGATGCTCTCTCTGGATCATACTATTACCTGTTGCACTAATTCACACCTGCCATGTCTCGACTTGTGTAAATTGTTTCTTATAGTCCAGTAAAATGGTGTTCAAAAAGAGCTTAAAGTGGAAAGTTCTGGTGTAATTGTTTTGAGTGACTTACTTTATGTTTTTAAGGGTGCTGAACACGAATCTGAAGTTGTCTAACAAATTTTTTTTCGGAAAATATGAGAAATCATAAAAAACTACTAAAAATCACAGTTTTTTTTTTGTTTTGGTTTATAACTTGCAAAGTAAGCTTTTTACGCAAAAGATGACCTTATATTAAAATAAAGACGAGAAAATTTCCTACAATTCATGTTGGTATAATTTTTTTGTACGACATATGGTTTCCGCGCTAAGAGGCGTTGAAAAACTGCCGAAAATCAGTTGATTTTGGAAAATAGCAAAAACATATTTTTTACAGCCTTTCCGTTCATAGCACTAAAAGTAAGCATTTCTCTGTAAATATTATCCTATACTTTGAAATAGCAGATTAAATTCTGTACAATTTATGTGTAAATAATTTTTTCGGACCTTCAATAGTTATGATGAGAAAAGCAATGACGAATGCATGAAGTAGTCAGTCGCCTCCTTATTGAAGGCATATACTTAAACGCACAATTATATGTCTGCGTAGATATGTAAAACGTTAACCTTAGGTTATATAGGTGCAACAAAAACATAAACAGCGATTCATGGTTGATTAATATGAAAACTGTGCAATGTTAAACAATACATATAATAACATGGGTATATAGGTAGGTATTTTATAAAACGCTTATTATTAAATGATTATTGACATTGAAGTGAACCTCGTCAGTCAAACCAAGCCCTCTTGGTCAAAGGTTCCATGATTTCTGCAGGGATGCCTTCCAGTTCTTCTACATCTAAAAAAATAAATTAAATATAATTAATGACTTAGTTTTAATTGTTTGAACATTGAATAGTTGTATTAGGATACATATTTTGTACACATAAATAAAAGTGAATGAGTAAAAAAATAAAGGTGAAATGGAATTATTTATGCATAGTTACCTTCAAGTACTTCAGGAAGTTCCGGGTCATCCTCGTATTCTTCGATTTCAGTAAGAGACATGTTATTGCAACTGGTTTCGCAGTTCTCACACATATTGGAGCACTTGAGGTCTGCTTTTTTTCATCCACAGTTTTTCTGACAGGTCTTCTTGCATTTGCAAGAAATAAGTTTCAAAACGGCTTGAGGTGCTGGTGGTTCTAGCGTGGTTACTGGCTCCAGACCATCTGTGGTTTTCTTCCAACCCCATTGTTCAGGATCTTCGTCATTCCCAAGCCAGCCTCGGCAGGTCGAAAGTGTTCACAGATGCTTGCTGATTCATAGATTTTCATTGTTCTATGGAAGTGAGTAAAGCTGTATATATACTGTTGAATCGCTCGGTGGAGCATTGATAAATGGCACGCAAGCAGCAAAGGTTGTGTCACAAAGGGGACCACTTGTGGTTTGCTCCATGAAACCACTCCATCCTGGAATGCTGGGCACATCTTTCCACTTGCTGTAAAGCCAAATTAGGTCCGCCAAACAGGGTGTGATAGTATCGGATGAAACAAAAAACTTTTGGAAATCATTTAAGCCAGGAGAACCTGCTTTCTCAAAAATTTTCAAGGAAACAGCGCCCATCTCGCCAACTAGTTGAGCTGGTAGTATTTTCTTCACTCGGAGGACAATTCTCTGATCTGGAGCAATAGCATTTCTTGGGATTATCAAATGTATACACCCCATTGCATGAAAGGTATTTACCCATCTAGTGTACGAGTGTTAAAATTCGTGTTGTCATGAACGGATTGATGGAAAGCTGTGGAGTCTATTTGTAAAGATGGTCTCATGATTACTGACACTTCCAAACGAACAGCTTCAGAATAAGAGGTGCAAAGTCCCAAGGCTGACATAATATCAATTAGTTTTCATGACCCATACTTCTTATAAAAAAAAGCTTATAGTCAAATTTGTAAAGCAAAGAACTAGGTCTGACAACGCTAATAACACTGTGAAATGGCTAAAACTTTTTTTTCATTTATTACTGTCCTCATGGTTCTTCTTCAGCATTTCAAAGAAAAGATTGAGAATCTCAGGAACAAGGCTTTCATTTTCGTGCAAGAAAGAATCTGGAGGGGGATAATCATCGACGACATACGCTACAGATCTTATCTCTTCAAGAATTATAACAGCCGCTGTTTCAACTAATCGAAGACGTTTTTCGGAGTACCACGCATCTGGCCAGTATGTTTGAAACATACGATCGTATTCTGTTTAATCTTTGATATGATTACATCCTCCCTTCCTCCCCATATATCTCCAGTAGATGGTTTATTACTGTTTTTCATTGGGGAATGTATTCACCCTCTGTCTGAGCTATTAACTGGTCTAATGAAAACTGACATTCCTCATCACTGTTTTCCATAAAAATAAAAATGTTCTCCCAATTTCTTTAGCATATAAGGGTCAACCTTGTTTTTCACATCAACCTTGGGCTTACCAATGTAGAGATTTTTTAAACAGTTATCATGATACTAACAATCAGCAGCAATATCTGTTCATATCTCTATCAGCAGAAAGAGGGGGAGCTGAAGGTCACAATATAGTCCGCTAGCTCAATATGTTTTATTATATTGATAAAAATTCACAGTTTTCATACTAATCAACCATGAATCGCTGTTTATCTTTTTGTTGCACCTATATAACCCAAGGTTAACGTTTTACATATCTGCGCAGACGTATAATAATGCATTTAAGTATATGCCTCCAATAAGGAGGCGACAGACTACTTCATGCATTCGTCATTGCTTTTCTTATAACTATTGAAAGTCCGAAAAAATTATGTACACATAAATTGTACAGAATTTTATCTGCTCTTTCGAAGTATAAGATAATATTTACAGAGAAATGCTTAGTTTTAGTGCTATGAACGGAAAGGCTGTAAAAAATTTGTTTTTTGCTATTTTCCAAAATCAACTGATTTTCGGCAGTTTTTCAACGCCTCTTAGCGCGGAAACCATATGTCGTACAAAAAAAATGATATGAATATGAATTGTAGGAAAATTTCTCGTCTTTATTTTAATATAGGGTCATCTTTTGCGTAAAAAGCTTACTTTACAAGTTATAAGCCAAAAACTGAAAAAAACTGTGATTTTTAGTGGTTTTTTTATAATTTCTCATATTTGCCGAAAAAAATTTGTTGGACAACTTCAGATTCGTGTTCAGCACGCCAAAAAACATAAAGTAAGCCACTAAAACCAATTACACCAAAACTTTCCACTTCGAATTACCATTTGACTGGACTATTAGAACGCTTTCGGTTTCTAAGGTTGGTACTTATCGTGCACCTTGTAATGTTCGTATTGACTTTTAAAAAATCTCGCCCTGACTAGGATTTGCATCAGCATTTGTTAGGACAAGATTATTCCGCGCTCTCATTTAGAAATCGGCAGTTTGCCGCCGTAATTAAGCTAATTTGGGCAACGTTAGTCCAAATCCAAACCTTTAGCGACATTTCTCCAGGTCCGCCGAACTGCAATTTTTCAGTAAAAGCGCGCTTTGCTGTTTTCAAATGTCTGTTCTGAACGTGTTATTTATTATGTATACCCTATGACGACACTTTTTTACGAGCTTAGCTACTCCACGAAGTCGCCGGGCTAAAACAAAAAGCTGATACCTGCATATTCTTGCAGCTGCACAGAGCGTGGGGTTTTATGGCGTGATCTTTACTTTCTCCAAATTCTTCTTCCGAGTTTGCTCGTATAAGCAACTAGTGGTTGTGTCGTCACCTCTTAGTCCAGGGGATGCATCTCTGGTGGTCCCGGGCAGCATAAACAGTGCCAATTAACCTACTCGGTCTGACTCGGTCGTTTCGAAGCAATGAATGCAAAGTGCCAAGTTTCGAGGAGTTGCGGTGTAAGTAATCGTCGAAACGCCGCCTCCATTACTCGCCGTGCGCGAGGATCCATTTTTCTGTACTCGCTATCACCAAAGGGATATTCTCCTACCATTCCCGCCATCGCCAAAGAAATCGTGTCCCAGTCACAAACGCCCTTACGAGTGGCCGTTCGTATTGCCACTACCAGCAGTTGACGCTGTCCATTCTACTTGCCCGCTTCTGTCGTCTCTTGCGAGACACCCTCAGCTACTCCAATAAAGGCCCCGCCGTTCACCGACCAGGTACTGTGAACTGGATTTAATGTTGTGCATCGCTAGATCATACAGTGCTAAGCCTTTTGACATTGTGCGGCGTCACGCATTTATAGTAATAATCAAAATCAGTCCAGGTTTCAGTGGCCCACAATCGTGTTGTTCCGTCTATAATTAGAACAGCGTGGCGCGTTCAAAACGCCCGTGCTATTTAAACGTTTGATATCCATTCACCAACACGGACATACTTTAGTTGTGTCATATTTGGCTATTTATTTGAGTTAATTTCAACTATACTAATCCGCTTGATTAATTACTTTTCAAGATATATTGCGATGATTTTAAGCCCTGAATCCTACCTCTGTGAGCACTGCAAAGTAATGAATAATTCATGAAAGCTCAGAATGGGAGATGGTATCTAATTGCAATAAGTAAAATAAATCAGACTTGAAGTAGTAATCATATTTGCAAAGCAATGCCAGTCATAAGTAAATTAATTTCATAACATAAGGAAAAACGCAGAGCTCAAAACCGTAGAGAATGGGTTCACACAATATTTAATTAATTTAAAATAATAAAGGGGATGGTGAAATGTTGAAGCCAATCCAATTAAGAATTAATCGATTATGAAAATAATTATTACATGCTTGTCGAGTGTATTTGCAAGTCATAAGTCATTAATAAAAATTCTCTTTGAGCGTATTATAATATGGTAATAAAGCAGAATGCTAAGAGAAAAGTGCAACGAGCACAAATTATAACAGATCTAAGGCAATTAATAGAAGAATGGATCATCGATATTCGAGATTAGTTGGAATCCACACAGTGCATTGACTTAAAAGTGAAAAATGAAATGGACATTTATTTGAACACTAAAGTTATTAAAAAAGGAAGTGCGCGAAATGAATAATTAATCAGTGCAACTGATATGGGAAAGGACTGTTAAAAGAGTGCAGTGGGTGAAATTACAAGAGGGGCAGAGCCGAAATACACACCACATTGCCCTGGTCGATAACCGAATTACTAGGTGGAAAAGAATTAATAGTACTATGTAGAGAAGATGTAGTTAACGTGGTGAAGGAAATTCATCAAACTTTCGGACACTGTGGGGGAAGGAAAACATGGTTGATGTTTCGCGAATGTTTTTACACCAAGAACGATATTAAATTCATTAAGCACTTCACGAATTGTTGCAAGATCTGTCAGTTAGCTAAAGAGAAGAATTATACTAATCAAAACGTAATTAAAAGCATACGAGTCAACGAACCATTAGAGCTAGTCGCGATCGATTATCTGGGAAACTTGGTACCGGGACAAAATGGGTACCGACACATTCTAATCATGGTGGACGTGTTCTCGAAATACATTAAACTGTACCCAGCAAGACACAGCAATACAGAACAGGTGATAAAATCCATCGAAAAGTTTCAAAAAGAAGTAGGGACTCCAAAGAAGATCGTGGCCGACAACGCAAGTTATTTTACGAATGCAAGGATGATCAACAGCTTAGAACAAAAAGGAATCAAAGTATACTTCTGCAGCATACGACACCCGCAATCTAATGTAGCAGAGCGGTACATAAAAGAAACAATCAAGTACTTGACGGGAAATAAGTTTTACATCGAGACAGACAACTCAGCCATATCGTTCCTCAAAAACAAAACGTTCCATAACGACCGATTATACAGATGGGCATTGTACTTGCAACAGTATGATTTCGAAATAAGACATAGACCAGGCAACATGAATGTCGTAGAGGATTTCTTAAGCAGGAAGGACGCAGCAAAAAGTAAACGACAGAAACAATTAATGGTAGGGATAGAAAAAATTTATCAACGGGGAAGATTTTCGAAGGAAGAATTATTAGCCAAACATGAAAATTTAGAATTCCAACAAATAAGAAATTTAGTGCAAGATAGTCCAAATCAAGAATACACAGGTTTTAAAATAGTCGAAGATTGGTAAATCCTATGGTGGTGGTTAAGAAGAGCGACGGTAGTTTAAGATTATGTTTAGATGCACGCAGGATAAATCAGATTACAAAATCCCAATATGAAAATCCGCAGACGATAGATGCCTTGTTAAACCAAATATGGGATAAAAAAGTGTTAACGAAATTGGATTTGAGAAACTCGTTTTGGCTGATTCCATTACACGAAGATTCAAGAAAATACACTGGATTCTTCGTAGAGGGGAAATTTTTCATTTTAAGGTGGTCCCGTTCGGTTTGACAATTTCATGTACAGCTTTAGTGAGAGCCATGTAACAGATTTTGAACAAATTTGACGAGTTTTGCGTGCACTACGTCGACGATATTTTAGTTTTCTCACGAGACGTGGAACAACATTTGGTACACTTAGATTTAGTTATTAGCACATTAAATGAAAACGGCCTAAAGCTGAATTTAGATAAATGTCAGTTTATGCAAACGAAAGTAGCCTATTTAGGATATGAGATTAGTAACAGTGGGGTAACTATCAGTGAAACAAGGATAGAAGAAATAAAGAATTTGCCTCGACCCAAGAACTTGAAAACGTTGAGGTGGTTACTTGGCCTATTAAATTACTCCAAGAAATTTATTGCAAATTATTCAGAGCTGACATTACCATTGGTAGAATTGTTGAGAAAGGACACAAAATGGGTTTGGAACGAGGAAAGAGAAAAGGCGTTCAACAATTTAAAACTAAAATTTCACGAAGGACTACTACTCAAGTACCCAAACTTCAAGGAGAGCTTTATCTTAAGGACAGATGTGTCGGACATGGCAGTCGCTGCTGAATTAATACAAGTCCAAGAAGGAGTGGAGGTCCCGATATGTTTCATATCACGAATTCTGAAGGGTTACGAGACCAGGTATACAATCGCTGAAAAGGGCTATTATATTTGCGATCAACAAATTAAAATTTTACTTGACGGAAATGCAGAAGAGAGAGAAACGAGGGGGTATAACCACACCAATTTGATGGTGGAAGGATTGAAGAACGAACTAGTGCAGAAGCAACAGGATAACAAGCAAGAGTTGCAAGATAAAATTGATGGGTTACAAGAAAAATTAGAAACATTCAAGGAAACAACAAGAAACGAAATTAGACAAGAATTACATCAAGAAATGGGGGAATTGATACAAGAAAAGATAGGACAGAAAGGAGAGGAAATTGAGGACAAGATTAAGGGTGTAGAGAATAAAACACTCGAACAACTGGCACAGCATGTTGGGATGATTGAAGTCGGGTTAGTCAACCTCGCAACGAAACTGGACGACTTGATGCGGACGATACCAACAGAATGCCGAAAACTCCAGGTAATTAACATGGCGATGCGACACAACGCAGAAGTATGGCATAGCATAGTAAAGTGTAAATACACTACATATAACGAGTTCAAAGAACTGTTTAAGGAACAATACTGGAGTAACACTCACCAGGCACAGGTAAGAACTGAGCTGACATCTGGCCAGTACATAGACAGAGGTGGTTCCAGAGAAATTTACATTATGCACCGCTACAGCAAGGCCCAATACTTGACCCCACGATTGACGGAGGAGGAGATTATTCAACACCTCTCCAGGCATTTAGAGGCCGAGATTACGCGAGCAGTGGCTGTCCAGAATGTGAAGACGTTGAGGAAATTTCTTGAAATAGTGAGGAACTATGACCTGGCTGTCCATAATGAAAAAGAAATGAAGCCTAACATCCATAATCAAAATTTTAGTAGCAACACGTATCAAACGTCAAGCAAAAGAAAATGGGAGGACAATTTTAATAATAACAACTTTCGGCCTAACAGAAACTTTAATAATAATTACAACCAAAACAATAATCGACAACAGGATCGCCATAACTACAATCAGTACCAAAGAAGGAATTACAATAATAAGGCAAACTGGAATCAAAATAGAGTCAATTACAATAGGGGGGAATATAGTAATCAAAGAAGTTATAATGATCTGATAGATGAGAGAAACAAGAGGAGATGCCAAGAACAGGAGACGAGTAAACCTCAGGATAGACAATTTGTTAACACGATATTTACACCAAGAAGACCAGAAGAAGAGAACATGAACCGCATTGTGATTGCAGAGGTGCATGAGGAGCCCTCGATAGATTAAAAAAACCTCAATTTTAGAATTATGTGTGAATAGTATTGTAAATAGTAGATTTAAGGACGTCGCTAACTTCGCCATCACATACGAGAAATCGGGGGAATTTTTATTGGAAGAAAAGGAAGAGAAAATTTCAAGCTCATGTTTACCATTCATCAAACTACAAATTTTAGATCAAGAATACTAGGCGCTGATTGATACCGGTGCAATGGTTTCTCTAGTACAAGAGGAAGTCCTAAATAGGCACTTAAATGTTTTACAAAGTAATATAATGAAAGTCAACAAAATCGAGTTACTGTCAGCAACAAGGAAGAAGATATCAACTGCAAGTAGAGTTTTGGCAATTAAGATCAGCATAAATAAGAAAGAATATGTGCGATTATACATAGTGTCTGCTCTAAATGTACAATTTGTTGAAGGAGTCGATATTATTCAGCAAGTTGGAATTAAAATTGATGGAATGCGGAAGTGCATCCAAATAGATGATATTAGAAGGCATTGGTCTGGATCCAAGTACGGGGAGCAAGTGCGTGAAAATTGTTGCCCAGCCAATAGAGCGGGAGACGATATGATTTGTTGCCGAAGCCAGAGTCCCTGAGACGAAATAATTATAAATAATTGTGCGATAATAGAAGGAATGCTGGATGATGAGTAGATAGGGATTGAATACGTACAATATAAAGGCAGAATTATGAAAATTATCGAAAGGAATAAGGAAATTTTAAATAAAAAGATAGGACAAGCAACAAAATATTGCTACAAACTTATTGTTGACGAAACGACTGAATTTAAATCAAGATCATACCCAATACCATTTGCTCAGCGTGAAAAAGTAAAACATGAGTTGCAGAAGATGTTAGACGAAGATGTAATAGAGCGATCAAAAACGAACTTTGTAAATCCTAGGTACGAGACCACATCTCCAGCAACCCCATCCAGCTCCTGCAGGCACGGCACTTCATTCCAGGCGCCCCCGCAGAAGATTTGGCCCACTTCGACTCTTCCGAGCATTGAGGCGCTGCCTGCGTCAAATTATAAGGTTAGTTTACCAAGCCAATTTAAATGCTACGGACGTGAAACTTACCAGACACATAAAGAAAGCTGCTCCGAAGCTAATTCCAGGCATTTTAAACCTTCAGTTAGCCTAGATCTGATATTGGAAAATGTAGAAATGAGGTTAGGATTCAGCCACGATTTGAGAAACAACGAAGTTGCGGTTTTCGCATAAAACAAACGACGATCTACTGACGCTTCGATTAAGCGGGAGAATATAAAATTATCTGCTCATTGAGTTGTAATCAATATCAAAAATCACAGAACGACCAGCAATTGATAAATTCTCATAACGTAAAATTGTGACAGATTAGCTCGAGTGAAGCATTTTTAGTTTGCATTTTACCTACGCCCTAGTGGCGTACAAATAAATTTAAAAAAACTAACTGTGAATCCATAACCTGAGTAAGAGCTCATGTTCTGCCGTGAGTTTAGCCAACAAAATTTAAATTGCAGGTAGATTAAATCATAAGTAGGGGCTTACGATCGTCTATTTAAATTTGAGTTATTATACAGCTCATTTTTAAGTATCCCTGAGAGACTTAGTTAATTCATTAGTTCTTTGACGAAGCCAAACTAAAAATATTTGCTGTGGTAGCTCTAGTTTTATTTATTTAAAATTAGCTAGTAGTAAAAGTGGGCTAGACCCACTACAATATTTGTCTACTTATTTTTAATAGACGCATATCAATTTTTAACTCATTTATGATATCCGCACGTGTTTGTTGACAATTATATGTGTTGTGCTCTCTTTGTTAGGATATATGTAAGGTGATACGGTGAGAGCAAAGAAAACCAGCCAAGATAGGTTCCGAAACAGCTGGGGCCTTCTCGCAGGAGCGCTGAAGTACGACAAACTCCTCTGGATTTCGAGTTTCTACAGGGGTTTGTTGAGAAATTTTGTTTCAACCCTAATTATCAAAACTCGTGGCGCCCGTTCCCCCGTTTTATCTCGATTATAACCACTCCCATATAAAAAAGATGGCGGATGGTATAAACGTGCTAGATTCATCGTGTGGTGTTTGTGGTGCAAAAACTGCTGTTAAACGTGTTATTTCCGTGATTTGAAAACGTACTACCATAACAGGTGTGTTACAAAGCTACAGAAATATGAAGTAACCGATGATAAGTCTATTATTTGCTGCAACAAGGAATTTTTAGCTACCATGGTACATTCTGCTGTAAACAAGGTCAGTCTATTAAATATTGGAAAACGGGAC
The DNA here is from genome assembly GCA_940337035.1 of Agriotes lineatus. NCBI lineage: Eukaryota > Metazoa > Arthropoda > Insecta > Coleoptera > Elateridae > Agriotes > Agriotes lineatus. The sequence continues at coordinate 53,994 of CALNHX010005507.1, read as the reverse complement.
GATGAATTACAATATTTGAAAACTATTATTGGCGTCAAAAACGTTTTGATAAAATAATTGTATGATTAACTTCCTATATGATAAAGGCTGCTAGAAGATAAGGCGAATGGTAATCACGTATTACTGGAAAATCCTATTAATTGCTTGTCCACTACCACAAAAAAACACTGATTCAAAGAAATCGGAAATTACAAACTACCGATCACTGGATCACCACAGCTAATAATCTAGGACATGGCAAGATCATGTCACACATCAACATCTGAATATTAGAAATGGGTTCTGATCTTATAACCAAAGCCTGTGACTTTGGAAAGACATTTACTGTCCATACAAGTTGGAATCCGGACCAACTGCCAACCCCAACAAATAAGAACATCATTTTTTACACTGATGGATCTAAGTTTGAAGGGTGTACAGGCTCCGGTGTGTACAGTACCACTCCTAGAACCAACGAAAAAGTCGGTCTAGGAAAGTTTTGTAACATCTTTTAGGCTGAAGTATAAGCTATTAACGTATGCGCAAAGCTGCTCAATCGAGACATACACATTCTCTCAGACAGTCGTGCAGCACTGAAAGTGTTAAACGCTTTCAGTACTTCATCAAGACTGGTCAAGGAATGCAAATCTAAACTTCAAACCTTGAGCCAGGGAAACACAGTAAAATTATGCTGGATTCCAGGTCACCAAGGTATTGAAAGAAACGAAAAGGCGGACAAGCTCGCAAAAGAAGCAGCCCGTAATGCAATGACCAGTCCAGAACTCGTTCTAAGCATTCAGAAAAACCAAGCCAGCTCAGCCATTAATGAATGGGTCAACACCGTACACCAACTAAGGTGAAGAAACTACAATCAAGCAACACACTGCAAAAGATTGCTAAAAACTCCGAATCCACAAACCCTGTTGAGACTGAACAGAACTCGAATCAAGCAAGTAATCAGTCTCCTAACAGGCACTCAGAGAATTTATGCACAGGATCAATATCTATAGAGATGAACCTGTTTGCAGACTATGCAAAGAGGATGATGAAACAGCCTAACATATCCTCTGAATGCCCAGCATTAGAGCGTAAAAGACACCAACTCGATGGGAACCTTAAGTCTATTGACAACCGCAAGCTAGTAGGGGACATTGCAAGTCTAGTAGAAGATACGGATGTCGACCCGCTAACTTGAAAACTCCCCACAGTACAAAAATCCCAAAGGGCTGACGTGCGCATGCCAGCAAAAGGCAGTCGTGGAACCTAAATCTAATCTAATAACTCAGAGCAAGTACAACTTCTGGAATTGCTGCAAATCAATTCATCTGATGGAACTGCAGAAAAATTGCATGATACTTTTAAGACTTATATGGCAGAAAAAAGATCCCATTAAAAATATAGTGGGATCATCGTGTGATGGTGCTGCCGTAATGGTAAGGAAACACAATTATTCCTTCTTCTCCAGATTAGAATTTGATGTTCTCATGTTATTCTATTAAAATAAATTTGCCATTCAGCTGCCTTAGTAGTAAGTAAGGCATGTGCTACAATTAATACCTACAATACCTGGCCAAAATCTTAATACCAGTGTAACTAATAAACCAACTAATAAATAAATTAAAATTGTCCATAAACTAGCAGTTTTCTTTATTAAAATGTGCTCTCAAAGTGCACAAACAACCGATGGTGTCATCATTAAGGGAGGACCAAATTTTTATGAAGATTTAAACGGCCGCAGAAAATGGCCTTTCTGACTCCACACTTGTCGGTTCAATGGTCAATAAGTAATCGTATGGCTTTTTTAAATTCGTCCCTTCTATTCCAGTTTTTTTAAAAGAAACGGGATCTCATCTTTAATTTTTTACTAAAATCCTGTTATTTTTTAAATCGTAGGTACAGTTTTAAGTGTTTCCTCTATTATTGCCTGCAGTTTTCTCTTTAACACATCATGGACGAACATCGAGCTAGATTCTAAGATAGTTTTATTATTAGATTCCGAGCAGAATTCTCGTATATTCATAAGTGCGATGTTTCTTCCTCTAAATTTTCATGTAAAAGCCGTTTAGCTAAACATATAATATTTTTCGTGAGTGTAACTTTATATATATGTTGACATAACCTCGGTCATCTTGTGAGCTTTGTATGTATTGAAGTATATGTGACAAATCCATTTTAAAGCCTCTAGTAATTCTAAAGCTATTGAATATTTTTGTTGGGAAAGACTTTTAAAGATGCATCAGCCATCGAAAAATTGTAATTTTTAGGAATATGTTAATACCGAAATACCGGTATTTTTTAGATCAATACCGGTTTTCAATATCCGACAAAAATCGTCCGGGATCTCGGAATCCCGGTATTGTAAGCACTAGCTACAAAATGCCTGGAGAATTGGAGGAATTGATTAAAAGTGTTTATTCATATGTAGGCGGAAATTTAAACTGAGTTATCAATTAGAAGAAATCCAAGATTATTTTCAAGTTAATCATTACAAAATGTTAAAGTTGTCAGGGACTAGATGGTTATTAACACATCAATGTATTGAAAGAATGTTGTTATATTGGGATGTTTTGATTGCTTATTTTGATATCGCTGTTTATGAAGATCAGTTAAAGTCTGCTGCATTTATATTGGAAAATTTAAAAAAATAATCAAGTTAGATACTATTTTCTATTTGTTCAATATTCTCTAAATTACCTAAATCAATTTAATCCCTTTTCTCAGACAAAATCTACACTAATAGGTACTTTACAGAAGGAAATTATTATATTATATTTACAAGTAGGACAACATTTTTTAAAACAATTTGTTTTAAAAACTTAATATTTAAGGGGTAATATTTTACATCCAAGTAATTACTTGCCCTTGGAAAATATTTGCGTTGGGAATTCTTGCATTTTTTTGTTATCCTCCTTAAGTGCTGAGGACCAACTTGAAATAAGAAAAATAATTTTACAATTTTATGTGACTGTTGCTACTGAAATGTTGTCTAGATTGGCCATTAACGATATATTATTTTCGGAATTCGAATTAGTTACACTCTCTATTGCGTTTTCAACCAGTAGAAATAACACTCTAAGTACATTAGCCAATATTTGCAATATTTATAGAAACATTATTGATGTTGATGTACTTGGTTTTGAATAGCGTGCTTTGCCATACTATTTTGACGATACACAAAAAGAAAGATTACTACAGCTCTCTGAAGTTGAAATGTGGTTAGAACGGGTAAATATTTGTTTAAAAATATCGCAAAAATAGCGTGTATAATTTTACTTCTTCCTCATTCAAATGCGGAATCTGAGAGACTATTTTCTATTGTAACAGATATTAAGAACAAAAAACGAAATAAAATTAGGTCATATAGCCTTAATTGCACCAATTTTACTCCAAAAGAGAATCATTATAAACATTTTAACAAAAGCATTTACGATTAAGTTTATGTACCCAAAATTTCTTTTTCCTGAAATCGTCAAGAAAGCGGGCCATGTCAACACTCAGTTTGATCTTGAGTGTGTCACTTTGCAAGACTAGTCATTTTTACTTTACATCACTTAGGTAACACCGGTCACCTCCACCATGCGCCTTGATTCTATTTTTAAATATTTCAAGATGTCGGAGAGAAAATAAAATCCTCCAGCTTCCTTCAAGACTCTTTTTATTTGCAGAAAGTTCTGTAAGGCCTAGCACATACAATATTAAATAGTTTTGGTAGCGTTGTTCTTAGTTAAAACGCTGTTACTATAATTAAGGTGAATGATTTTCTGGCGCGAGGTTTTAAGCGAGCGCCGTTGAAACATGAGTAGCGAGCGGTGCGCTTGGCGCCCTCTCTTGGCGACGGCTGGAATCGTGGAGCGGTGTAGATCCGTGCTACCGAAGCCTGCGCGCACTAGGTGTTACAAAGAGATTTCAGAAAAAATGTAATACATTACACAGCATGAAAGTGTCTATGCTTGACTCGGAGGCTTTGAAGAAGTACTCGGACGCTTCGCGTCCTCGTATTCTTCAACAAGCCTCCTCATCTGCAAAGTATCACTTTCATGCCTTGTAATGTAATATACTATTACCGTCTATTTTTACTATTTCTTTTTTAATAATTATTAAATAAAATATTTACTTATTCTTGTAGCTGTAAGTCTGAGAAGTAATTCTTATTAGAATACAATAAGTTAATTTTTATATTTATGGACTTCCATGTACAGTGTATATGTTTATTTTCTATAATTATTTTACGGGTAATTTGTTTTTGTTTTTTAAAATAAAAGTTAGGTTCAGTTAACTGATATTTTATTGTAGAATGTATTAACAATTTTCAAATTTATTACCAATAAGCGGGAGGGATTTTTACACCTACAGTGAGTTAAATAAAAAGGCCGGCGAAACGACTTTTAAAAAAACACTTTTATTTTACAACGGCAATGCTACACGTTGGAGCTCGAAGACACAGTCAGACAATTTCTTACATCTAACATGTATATTCTAAGAACTAAAGATAAAATATCATGCACTAGCTTATATAGCATTCCTTATCAACTAAGATAAGCTTATCGTCTGAGGATGCACACGCGACAGGATGCGCTTGCATACAAGGTTACAAAGTCAGCACTTTTAAACAATAGCTTCCTTGTTCTTCAAGGTTGCAAGGTAAGCATTCTTAGACAATAGGGGATCTGTTCCATAAAAGGTAAATCGTCCGCCGAAAAAATGATTCAACGAGGAAAAACTAAATTTGCCTTGTTGAATCTTACAAAGGTAAAAGAAAATTCAACTTACACATTTACATCTTGTGATCTTTATTTAAAAATTTAATAAGCCTAATTTTGATTGTGTTTTTATTGTAATAAATATATAATATAAGAATAATTATTATAAGAATAGTTAATAGCGTAAATATAATTGCAGACACTCTTAGATTATTGAACTTATTGTAATTTACTGGTTTTAACAAATTTTCGTATTTATTAAGTTTTTGAACGTCCAATGTCCAGACTTATTTCAAGGGGAATACTATTTTCAACATTAAATAATAAAGTTGCGATATGACTTTCATTAAATTATTTCTAAGTGCATCATAGTGAATAAAAAAAGAGTATAATCTACATTTGTAATAAGCGTCTATTTGCTTTGTTTAAGAACTGCATTGCCTAAATTTAAAGGATATAGTTCTGGATTATATTTTAAATTATTTACAATATTATATCGCCATGTATAACTGAATATTTAATCAAGATACAGACTAAGCCTGAGAAAGGCAGTAATTCGTTTGCGTGTCTTTTAATCTTAGGAGATCCGTTATGCGGTATTAATTCATATGTGTCATGTTCGAGAATTTGAGATATTGTATAGGGTTCTATAAATTTCGGTTCATCTTTATTTCTCGAATTTGTTTTAACAAATACTTTTTCGTTTAATTGAAATGTTTTATTTTTCCGGATTGGGTTTAATTTTAAAGTTCGTTTTTCTTTAGTATGATTTGTTTGCCTTGTAATATTTCATACATGTTTCTCATGCGGGTTTTGTAACCAGATAAATAATCATGATAATAGGTTTTTGTATAGTCTAAATCGAACTGATTTCTATACGCTTGGGTAAATTTGGAAAATGAATCTATTATTGATAGATAGCTTCCTATGCCTATCTGAAAAATATCAAGTGTGTATTATGAAATGGTTGGTTTTGCGTAGGAGTAAGCTGTAAAGGTTGATTAATTGGGTTTCTATTATACTTTTGCGTTTTACAAATGTGAGGATTATTAATATAATCGGTAACATCTTTATTAATTGATTTCCAGTAATATTATCTTTTTATATGTTCAATTGTTTCATTGATACCATGGTGATTGGTTTTGCCTAGATGATAATTTTGGATTTGATATTGACGATCTTGTGGATTTAGAACGTAAGTTACTTGTGACATACATCGATGAAATTTAGGTGTGTTGTCGTTAATTATGTCTTGCAAAAAATTGGAAAAGTCTAAACAGACTTCGTCATTGGGAAAATAACAATGGTAATGCGTTTTAGGTTCGCAATGTTCGATTAAGGGTCTATTGAATACTTCGATTTTATTCATATTATTTATAAATACTGAGTAATGTGTGATTTCATCGTACTTAGTAACACGTATGTCTCGTGATAACAGGGAATTTACAAATTCGATTTGATTTTTAAATTGTTGTAAGGGTTTTTTAGCAACATCAATTAGAGGGGTAGATTGCTGTGAACGTTTAGTTTTAACGTAATAATTATTGTGATCATTAAAATTGCTAGTATTTAGTGGTCTTGTTTGTTTGTTAGATATACTTTTTACTTGAGTTTCTTCTAATTTGGTGTTTGAAGTCTATTAGGTGTTTTTGTAGTCATTGGGTTAATTTGAACTCGTGATAAAGCGTCAGAGACTTTATTTAATTTGCCTGGTAAATAATTTATGTTAAAATCATATTCTTCCAATTTAAGCACCCAAACGGTTAATTTTGAATTTGGCTCCTTTACATTTTTAAGCCAACTAATGGTCTATGATCGGTGTACAAAGTCAATTTTACTCCATATAAATATGGACGAAACTGTTTCGTTGCCCAAACTAAGGCTAAAAGTTCTCGTTCAATGGTAGAATATTTTTGTTCTGCATCATTAAGAGTTCTAGAGGCATCACAAATGGATTTTCCATTTTGGGATAATACCGCGCTACTGCATATTTAGATGCGTCGGTTGTTAGCTCGGAAGACTTTTCAAAATCGGAATATTGAAGTACGGGTTCATTCATTAAAATTCGTTTACAGTATCCGAAGTCTTTAAAAAAATCTGGGGTGTGTTCAATTTTATTTTTTTTTAGACATACAGTTGAAAATTTAGTTATTTTAGCAAAGTCTTTGATACATTTTCTGTAATAACCAAATAATCCTAGGAACGATTTTATTTCTGTTCGTGTTTTTGGTGCTGGGAAATTTTTAATTGCTGAAATTTTAGTTGGATCAGGTTTTATACCTTCTGAAGTTATTACATGTCCTAAGTTCTTTACTGATTTATGTAAAAATTCTGATTTGTCTAGCTGAATTTTTACATTAGCGTCTCTACATTTTTGAAATACATTTTTTAAACGTTTCATATGTTCTTGAAGAATATTTCTAAATATTATAATATCGTCTAAGTATACTAAACATTGTGTTGGGGTGAGACCATTTAAAGCTGTTTTATCATTTTTTGAATATTCGATGCGCTGTTACGCAAATCCATAGGCATCCTTTTGAACTGAAAATGCCCTTCAGTGGAAAAGGCTGTTTTTTCCTATTATTTTTTTTCTATTTTAATTTGGTGAAAACCAGAGGCAAGATCTAGAGTTGTGAAATATTTGGCTCTGCCAGGATTATCTAAAACCGTTTCAATACTGGGCAATGGATATTAATCTTCGATTGTTTGTTCATTTAATCTTCGGTAATCAATTACTATGCGCCATTTTTGTTTTCCAGAGGCATCTAATTTTTTGGGGACGACCCAAATAGGAAAATTACACGGTGATTCTGAGGGTTCTATAATATCTTCATTTAACATTTTATTTAGTTGCCTTTTGACTTCTTCACGATGGACATGGGAATAACGATATATTTAGTGAATATAGGAGCATTAATTTTAGTCCTAATTTTGTGTTTTGTTAAATTTGTTACAGATAAAGGTATCTCGGGTGAATAAAAAATATCTCTGTATTGAAAACATAAGTCAGTTAAAAGAGCTGTTTCCTCTTCGTTTAAATGATCTAGTCTTAATTTTTTTCTTAAGTTATTATTTAAAATACTTTTGACATTTGGAGTTGTTGTTTTATTTATATTAAAATTATTTTTCATCCTACTTGATTAGAAAATCGAATTTTACCATCTCCATAGAGACGAGAAAGTGTGCGTTTCTAAGGCTAGCCCTGCAAAACAACTCCCAATGGCTAGGCAAGAAAAAAAATTCGACGTTTTCCAGTAGGGGACGCTGCAATAATCTGTCAAACCAAATTTTAAAAAAAATTGCGTTTATAATTAACCTTTTTGCTTTAAATAATAACTATCCCCCTTTTATAAAAATATTTGCTCAATAAAACTTAATTTTAGCAATGTATTCGTTACATTTTTAATATAAAATAAACATCAGATAGATTTCTGTAGAAGCTTATATCTAACTGTGGGTAGATGGCGCTGCAGTTACAAACGCTATTCGATTTGCCAACATTTGCACATTGTTTTATTATTGTTGACATCTCTGTCAATTTCAAAATAATAACCTGTATGAGAGCTATGTTGAAAAAATTATTGCAGAATGGTGTTGTAGGATGAAAAATAATGTGTAAACCATGGACGGTAAAGTGATTTTCCAGGCTTCAAGAAGTGTCCAGGCTCGCTAAAGCTCGCCTGTCCATTTCTTCTTTCAGCCTGGAAAATAATCACTTTACCGCCTAGGTTTACAATATACTATAATCTGATAGGTTGATTTTTTATCGGTTTCATAGTCTTCATAGTCAAATAAAGGATTGTAAATATCAATTTCTTGTATTTCGTTTGGGGTGTTAATTACGCTTGTTTTAAACCATTATTGTGTAGTTTCACTAATGCTGAAGGCATAATCAATTTTTCATAAAATTTTAGTTTTGGAGCTATTTTAGTTTCATTCTTTCCTACTGCTGGTAAATTTACGAATAATTCTGTACGCGGAAGTACTATAAGTTTTTTGACAAAATCTTGATTTTTAAGTTTGGAAAATTTTTATTGATTTCGTTTTTGAATTTCTTGTTTAGTTCTTGACCGGTTGCAATAAAATGGTATTGTAGTTCGTTCTGTTTGCATGTGTATCCATTTATAATCTATTCGTGCGGATAAATTTGAAAGTAGGTCGGATCCAATAAGTCCTATGAAGTCTTGGAGAAAATTGAATAAATAACATGTATGCGTTCCGTTTTCATAGAAAAGATTGGGAATGGGTAAATCTGCTACAAGATTATGTTGTGAAATTCCATGAGATATAACTATCTCAAATTCTGTTTCATAAATACAATTTGGAAAATGTTTTTCTACGAATTCTGGGGAAATTATTGTTTGTGAGCTACCGGTCCCAATTAATAGTTTATCGCCGGTGCGGTGGCAGGAATTATAATAACGTTCGTGTGCACCTTGTAATGAATGCATTTCATTAAAATCTGTTAAAAATTGTTGTTTTCTTTTTGTGCATTTAGTGCACATTGAACAAAATTTTAAAAATGTTATACCAAAACCATTCTGTGAGTTTCTAATTTACTGCAGTTTCACCATCTTTATGAGACCTCACCAGACATGCTTAACGTTACGCCACTGGAAAATTTAAATTTTAAGTGTCGCCAACTGCCACGCCTCGTGTATAATGTGTTGCCTATATGGCGGGATCACGTGGTTTGAAATAATTTTTGATGTCCCTGTATAAGGAAGGTGTGATTTTGGATTTATATTAAAAGTTAATATGTTTTTTCCGAGGCTCTTAATGAAAATTTACGGTATCGTTTGGATAATTTCTATTACTTGGTTAATTTCTATCATTTGGATAATTCCAATCGTTTAGATCGTTTGGATCTTGGGGTTCGTTTTCATAATATTGAAAGTTTTAGGGTTCATTCTCGTAAATATTTTCTTGATTATACAACTCATCATAAATTTGGCCAATAGTAATTGAGAATTTTACTTAGTTACAAGGTATAAATAAACGGATATACTCTTGCCGACGTGGTATAATCACTTCGGTGTTTCGGTGGGTCCAACAAAGCAAAAATAATGAATAATAGCTTAAATATAGAGCCATGACATAATAACTGTCTCAAATTTGAGGTTACCAGGTTAGGTTTTGCGTCAGATTGTGTCAAAACTGACGCAAAACCTAACCTGATAACCTCAAATTTGACATAGACTTACAGTGCCACCAACATAAACAGTGCCGCCAACATAAACAGTACCAACCTAAGAAATAAAATAATTTATCTACTCCAGTGGGATAAGTAACTCATTACGTCACTCATTTGACACTATTTCAGTTAGGTAATGAAGCTCATTACACCACTCAGTAATGTAATGGTTTCATTACGCAACTGAGTTGTGTAATGACTTCATTACGTAACTGAAATAGTGTCAAATGAATGACATAATGACATTTGCCTACTAAAATATTTTTGAAAATGACAGATCTGACATTTCTCTTAATGCACGTTTCTCAATTTTAGGCAGTCGTAGATAAAATTTTGTACAATACATGTGTGATAATGCATCATTAATATACTTGTGTGCTTACATAACTTGTGCTACGCACTCGTTTGTAACTTACACACACGTATATTAATGATGCTGTTATCCCACTTGTATAGTAAATAACTATTATTATTATCGGTCCATTCATTATATAATCGTAACGAATACCACTCGAGCAATCGAAAATAATGATTATTTTCGATGCTCTTGTGATATTATAACTGACTATTCAATTCACCTGTCATCTGTCAAAAAGTGACCATTGAAAATCCAGACTTTTCACGTTTCTTGACCAATAAAAAAAATATAAGTGGATATATATTCCTAGAAGGTATTCAAGTGAATATATTAAACAAATGTGATTTTTATTAGAAAAAGTCAATATTAGTGTTCTGTTACTATAGAAATTGCGTAGTTTGTTGCTAGATTTACTGAAAACTAATTTGAAAAAGTAGTTTTGTTCATTGAATAGTCCCTCGAATGCCATTCTTAGTCAAAGTTAAGTAGATTATTTTTGCAGTGGTATCACTACCCATGTCCATTGCGCTTGGGATTAGGATTCGTGCTATCGCACTCGTCCTAATCGTGATACCACCACAAAAATAGTCGACATAACTTTGACTACTCATGGTATTATAAGTGAGAATTTTCGAATAAGTCTTCAATTACGTTTTCATACTCATCAGGAGAGTTTTCTTGTTGATCGTTACTGTGATAATATAGTTGATTAAAGTTTCTATTAACGTTTTAAGAATTAGCTCGATATTTATTGTGAGCGTTTGATTGTTGAGTAGCTGGTCTTTTTATTGTGCTCAAGTCCATAGGTTCGGGATTATTTGTTGGTTTATAATTTGGTTTAGCTGCAAATGCATTGTAATTTGAATTTTGGGTTAATCTGGAATGATTTTGATTATTTGAATATGTCTCCAGAAGGTGACTCGCTCGCCTTTAGCTCCCCAGTCATATCATTTTGTCCGCCAGTAAAAATCCTCTTACCAAGCTAGTAATGTTAAATACTATAGGTAGACTAGATATTAATAGAAGTACTAACCAGGGTCAGTTAATTTTATTTGTTAAATAAGTAGCCGCATTAGATGAACAAGGTTATAAAAACAGCAAGGGTGTTAACGCTAAACATTCTTGAATAAACTGGATTGTAAGTATGTTTGCCCTGCAGATTCCCAGAGACGTTTGTTTTCAATATAAAATGCTTTTGAAATTTCTATAAAACTTCACTTATAATTTGAATTTAAATTTGTTTGCAAGTTCTGCCAAATCAGCCTAATATACTTGGATCAATAAAAATGCAAATAAATCAAATTTCAAATGAAAATATTCACATAAGCAGTTTCACTAGTATAAGGAAATACAGTCACGGCCAAGAAAAACGGGACACTTTTTTTGACCTAACTCTCAAAATGCGAAAACTGGCTGACATTGACAATTCTAATTAATAAATGTCATCAAAAGTCATTATTCAAATCTAAACAATGACTTTGATGACAATTATTAATTTGAAGTGTCAGTGTCCGCACTTGTTTTCGCATTTTGAAAATTAGGCCAGGAAAAGTGTTCCGATTTTTTTGGCCGCACTGTATTACATAAAATTTTAATTTAAATTCCCCGCCAAGTTCCGCGTAGTGTAGCGACAAAATTACAGTGATCTATAAAATTTGGCATTTTGTTTTGTTGTAGAACTTCTCAGAGACTACAGGTGTCGCGCAAGTGCATGCTCCTACTTCTCAGTAAGAGAGTGACGTGTTTATTTTCCTTTCTTGTCTGTGGGCATGGGCTCACTCGGGCTATTTGCGTGAACACTGACTGCGCTTCCCAACGCCGTATTTTTTGCTTGTTGAGGTTAAGTGCGTCGTTTTACTAGTTAACAGTAAGTATTACCTATATTTTGTTTAAGGCTGGGGAATTTGGAGACAAAACGCAGCACTTTAAAATGTCCTAGGCAGTTACCAAACCAATTAATATCTTCGGCTGCGCTTTTGAACAGTACTTAATTAAAGATAAGTGATGAGATTGATATACATTTTGATATGTATTTTATTTTAAAAAGTGATTAAAAAACTCGCAAAAAATAAAGAAAAGGAACCCTACTACTTCATAATCTAAACTGCTCATTTTTAATTTGCATACAAGATAACCTATATCAGTTTATTCTCCAAGTGCATTTAAAAGTATATAACTAAAATAAATTACAAATAAGCGATTTGTTAATTAGTAGTTCAGAACAATAGTTTACCCCATAAGGCCTGTAGAAATTTAAATCGACCGCCATGTTTAGCAATAGTTTCTGGTTGCTTCGTAATGCAACGAATTTTACATAGATGGAGCCTTTGTAAAACCTGATAGAGAACTGTAGCACAGACTGTAATAACCATGGAGTGTCTCCATGGTAGTATTCAAAAACTAAATGTGATCCTTGGAAGCAGTTATATTATTGATTTGTGCATTTTAACCTAAAAGTTTGTAATATCCACAATAAGATTGTCTTGCCAGACTACATTTTGGCAATAAAAAACTATTGATGAATTGTGCAGTTATAAATTATTAAATACTGAACGATTCCTTTTAGAACAGTATAGCAGTATTACTGTAGTTTCACTTACGCATTAGTATAACTATTACGTTATGAGATGGGTAAGTGCATTAGAACAGGCTGAAAAAAGTTAGAATGGGGCTCGAAGCGCCAAGTTTTGCTTTTTTTGAGGACTGTTCCTGTAAAGCACTTAACGGCCAAGTCTCGTATAACATTTTTACGCTATTAATTAATAAAAATAAAAATACTATTGAATATGACAAATATTGTGTGCCTAAATAAAGTGCGTCATTGTTTCTATAGTACTCGTAACTAAATTAAAGTATAATCGTTAAGCAATAATGATCAGGTGTACTGCTAAAGAATATTCGCATTTAAAATGTACAACGAATTTAATAACTTTTGTTGCACTAAAGAAAGTTTTAAAAGCACGCTAGAGATTGGCAGTAAGGAAAAGTTCCAAAAAATATATTTTCAAATGGAAAGTCTCTGGAAAGGAAACTCTCGCCTCTGGAAGGCGTCCTAATTAATACGACGTTGTTGGAACGCAGTAACAAAAATTGCGGAAAGAATTAATGCTCTTATGAGATTATATGTGAGAATTATTTGCGCCACCGAAATAATTTTCAGCTGCCTGCAATCTGTGTTTCTTTTCAGGTTTAAGCCGTTGAGGTGTTGAGCGTCATAAAAATATAAATGTGGTAACTCAAGTCTCCAGTTACGCCGTTACTATTATTGTTAAATAACTCGATTAATTATTATTTTAAACTGCCATTATTATTATTATCTCTATAATAGTTTCCATAAGTAACTGTTTATAATGTTTATATGCTAGCGAGTTAATTTTCTTCTTAAATCGCTAGTGAATTAATAGTAGATTGTTCTACAAGTTAAGAAAAGTGAGAGTTTTCCAGCGAATGTAAAAGTTTTACGTGAGCATGGAAGAATGACGCTGTAGCCCGCGCGCATTTAAAGTTTTGCGTGTTAGATAGATATACTTTATTTGTGACATTACAAAAAAAAATTCTTTTACACAGGTCTACTATATGGCAAATGGTACACCAAATACATACAATATATACAGTTCACATCTTTATATATATAATTCTTCTGTACGTGTGTATGTGACTGAACTCCTCCTAAACGGCTGGACCGATTTTGATGAAATTTTTTGTGTGTGTTTGAGTGGGCCCTAGATGGTTTAGATTCACAATTGGATCCGGTAGGTGGCGCTGCAGTCGGGTTCTAGGAATTGTTTTAATTTTTATTTGACAAATTTCTCTTTTTAAATTTTTTAAAGATTTCTCGCATACCATAACATATAACCCCAAAATTTCACCCTTCCCACCGCCCCCAATATTTTTTAAAATGAAAAAAAATCGATAATTAGAAAATCGAAAAAACCTTTGCTGAACCTGCTAATGGCAGGCAAACCAACGTTCGGACAGGACAACGTCTGCGGGTCCCCTAAAATTTCACCCCCCCCCCCCCTCCCACCACCCACCAATATTTTGATATCGTAGGGTCTATTAGAGATGACGTAAGGCCCAGGTGGTTGAGCTCCACAATACACCTGCATATTATACGTATAAAACGTTTGTGAGTCACAGAGGGCGTAAATTTTCAATCCATACTTGGCCGGCTTTTGAGCCATATCTTTATATATATAATTCTTCTGTACGTGTGTATGTGACTGAACTCCTCCTAAACGGCTGGACCGATTTTGATGAAATTTTTTGTGTGTATTTGAGTGGGTCCCTATATGGTTTAGATTCACAATTGGATCCGGTAGGTGGCGCTGCAGTCGTGTTCTAGGAATTGTTTTAATTTTATTTTGACAAATTTCTCTTTTTACATTTTTTAAAGATTTCTCGCATACCATAACATATAACCCCCCCCACCGCCCCCAATATTTTTTAAAATAAAAAAAAATCGATAATTAGAAAATCGAAAAAACCTTTGCTGAACCTGCTAATAGCAGGCAAACCAACGTTCGGACAGGACAACGTCTGCGGGTCCCCTAAAATTTTACCCTCCCCCCCCAGAACATATAATCCCAAAATGGGGTGAAATGGGGTAAATAAGCCTAAACAATCGATATGGGTGTCGTTATTGAGGTTTTTTGGGACGTTGATTGCGAAAATGGCATTTACTCCAAGACGATGGACATGACATAAAATTAAAACTCTATAGTGGTGAAACGGGGTTTCAGAGACAAATTATTTTTGGGCAGAACAACGTTTGCCGGGCCAGCTAGTTTAATTATATATATTTATTCCTAATTCAGTACGTAAAACATGCTTAGAGGTACGTTTTTGATAACGGTGATAAAACTTAGATTAAATTTAGATTTTAGTTTATTGGCATACATGTTTAACGTCAGCGTACAAACAATTTCCAGAATATTTTATACCACATTGAATATTATGTATCATCGGATGAAATTTTTTATTATTTGGCCTGAACGAGATCAGCTGATTAAATCAATGCCAGAATGCTTCAAGGTAGCATTTGGCAACAAGATTTCAGTAATAATCGATTGTTTTGAAATGAGAGTGGAAAAATCAAGTAGCCTTGAAGTACAATGTACTACATGGTCTACGTACAAACAACATAATACGGTAAAGGTACTAATAGGCATAACTCCTCCTGGATCAATATCATTTATATCACATGGATATGGTGGCAGAATAAGCGATAAAGTGTTACGGTATTAAAAGAACTTTACGACACCCACCCAAGGTGAGCATCGCACCACGGAATCAGTCCTGAAAAACTGGCACACTTGCCCTGAGATCGGCTCAAAATAGGCTAAAGGCCACGGCTGGAACACTCAGGGAGTCGGGCGTGAGTCACACGATACGTTCTGGGCAAGCGTGTTGCAGTATATATATATATATAGGGTATGTCAGAATTATGAGGGCGCCACCAAGCCTGTCTTAACCCGACTAACCGGGCCTGGACGGTTAGACGGGAGCGAAGCACGCGAAATACTCCGACGATAGGATTACTCAAGAGTTGCAAGGTCAAATAACAATTTCGAGATTGCCTTATGCAAAGATTGTAATTAGGTGCCAATCCGACCGCGACTACGCAGCTGTCTCACCCACCTGTACGCTCAAAGCTCCCTCGTCCCGTCGCACAATAATCAGTACACTGAAGGGGGCGCTTATCTGAAACAGAACATGCCCAAGTCGAAACAAAACAATAGTTCCCTTAACTAACAAATCATGTATTGAATCACGGGTTACAGTGGGGCAGCGGAGTGCGTCGCCCTATATCTATGAATAGATTATATCTAAGAAAACACCAGCTGGCGCGCGCTCTAAACCTAGCGACAGATGTTGAACAGTAATGAACAAAGTAGCACTTGTAACATAGACAGTCTGTAATTTGGAATGAATGTACAAATATGCGGGCGCGACGCCTCATGCAACAAACAGTAATGCAAGCCCTTGTAAAATAGACAGTCTGTAATTCGGAATGAACGCACAAATATTGCGACAGTGCCTGTAGGCACAAGAGATGTGACGGGCTCGCTCGCGGCGTCCCAATACAGCTCGCACGCGGGGCTTAATGCTCTCCGCGGGACAAGTACACTCGCGTTCACAGCGGTAATCAGTTCAAAGACACATACCTTAATATGTAGGCGGTTGGGGAGCCTGGTACAGTTGAGTTGCGACAGGCTGCAGTCTTAGGTGGCAGGTACTTTCGATGTTCGACGGCTATAGGGATGAGTGGACATCCGCCATAATGGCGACGTGAGACGCGTCAGGACGCGTACAACTGGACGACGAAAAATGGGCCACTTTCGTTCTGCGGGACAGATCCTCGAAGGTCGAGATGAAGGGGGCACGATTCCTTACTTACGGGAGCAGGAACTGGGCTCAAAAAGCACCCACGCTACGCCGAAGACAATTCGAAACTCACACACACAATACCTCTCGAAGGTGAAACAATTCTCGCAGCGCTCGCTGCCACAGCTCGAGACGGGCAACGGAAAAGAGGGCCTCCACGGCAACAATACTAAAAGGACAGCGGCAGGCGTCCTCGGGCACCGAAGGGGCCGAAGGACGCCGCCTGGATAACACAACCACCAAACGAACGCTTTCTGCAACGGGCTGCGATCAACTGCCCAGAGGGAAGCGCTGCCACAGGTCACATCGGTCGCGTCCCCACGTGACTAAACCTCGGCAGCCAATCGCGAGGCGATAAAATGAAACAAATTAATGCCGGCGGCAATGGTGTCACGCCACAACGGCGTGTTTTCTAGAAGATTCGGAATTCTTGCGAGCGATAACGCTCGGCTGCCAAAGCGCCATCAGAGGGGGGCTCCAACCGACGAGAAATACTACGTTTGGGGCCAAATATGTGCGAAATCATGATTCTGGAATTAGGCGATGGAGCCAAATAAAGAACTAAAAGGGTTTAGCATGCGGGCACGCTGCCCTAAAGCCTAGGTGGCTATTTAAAATACCAAAATGACCTGACAAAAGGTCTAACAGAGGATTGTGGGATTTTAAACAATCTCTTGCCAGGAGATTTTGTATTGACAGATCGTGGCTTTTTAATAAAAGACTCCCTAGGACTACATATGGCCACAGTGATTACGCCTGCTTTTCTAAAAGGGATACGGCAGCTCGATCCAAGGGATATAGAATCAACCAGGAATATAGCAAGCGTGAGGTAGTGCAAGTATATTATTACAATAATTATCTTAATTACCTATATCTTTTTTTCAGAATACACGTCAAACGCGATATTGGAGTCCTTCGTCAAAAAAATACAGTTCTTCACGAAACGATGCCCATGTTCCTGGTGAAAAAGAAAACTGACGATGTTGCTGTGGTAGATCAGATATTAACAGTTTCTTGTGCACTCGTAAATTTATGCCCTCCTATAATTGTATAATTATGAAATAAATCTTATTAACAAAGTTAATCTAATTATTTTTACTTTAATAATAATAATAATAATATCTACAAAAGTATTAATAGTTATTTAGACCACAAGTGTTAGAAGTGCAACTTTTTTTCACAAGTGTGGAGGGTTATTAAACGAGGCGCAGCCAAGTTTAATATTCCACACGCTTGAAAAATAAGCACGCTAACACGAGTTGTCTATAAGATTTTTTAAAATTTCATTAAATATTCAAATCCAAGCCTATTTTGTATAGAATTGTATTTGCCTTCATTTTAGTGAAGTGCGTTGGTCAGTTCTGGTAACTAAGGAAACGTCGATTGGTAACTAAGGAAACGTCCAATTAGAATCGTTCATTCCTAAATTAAAAGCAGTGTCACTTTTTTTCACTGAGTGAAAAAAAGTGGCACTTAACACACCGAAATTAATTAAAAAAAGCCTACTTTTTTAAATGAAATTTAAAAAATTAGGTAGTTATCAGTTCTGAGTGTCTTTTCCAAAGTGTGCGAAAAAGTTGTGACAAATCGAATGGTATCGTTCCTGAATAAATATAGTCAAATTTATACCCATTCGGAGTCACGTGATAATCTAGTAATTTTACGTATGTCGATTCTTAAAAATGCAATTTTAGGGAAATAAATGACATTCCGTTTTGTAGGTTATCCTGACATATGCCAATTTCTAAAACAAGGTTGCTACGGGTTTATTCTCTTATATGAAATCAAACTGAATTTACAGGTTAAAGAAAACATAACATGTAAAATGTAAATATAATAAAGATATGTCAGCTGCTACATTAAAAACCTGCTGCGTATAGCAAATTTTAAGTCAATTTCTGTGCATGCATATTCTGTTATAGAACATTGCCATTTGAAGCCTATTTCCTTGCACAATCTATTTAGGGAAGAAACTGAATGTGAAAAATCTCCAGATTCTTCAACCAAGCATTTTTTAGATTTTTTATGGTTACAAATTCTTTAGCTACATACATTTTATATACAGTGTCTTGACTGCTTCGTCGACCGTTTTTGCATTCTTCACTTTCTGGCTCATATTTTCGGTAAATTGTGCTCTCCGAGATATTTAACACAAGAGAAGCACGGCGAACAGCGTTGGAGGGTGAAACTGTTGATTTACTATTATTAATATTGTACTCTTCATAAAAAAAACGCATAATATTCAAATTAATTGTTGTGACTGCTCGTTATACCGCATGTCCGATGGTTTCTTTTAATTTCCAGTTTTCGGCTCAACAATTTTAGGTTTTATTACCCTTATCTCAATAACTTACACGAAAAATATAATCTGACAGATTAGAAACGTCAAATTTTTAAAATTAATTTTATGAATCGACATGCCTTTTTTTCAAATTTCTTCCATTTCATCTATTTTACTAAAGATGAACAGAGACAGACAAAAGTCACGTGACTCCGAATGGGTATAATTTTGACTATACAATCTGTTCTCCGATACACAACACGGCTTCAGACAGCTCAGATCTACAGAAACTGCTAGGTTTAGCCTGCTCCGCTATGTCTATCAGCAACTGGATAACGGTAAATTTGTTGCATCAATATTTTTCGACATATCGTGTGCATTCGACACTGTAAATGTGGAATGCATTAGAAAAAAGTAATGTTGCTTAGGCATTCGGGGCCCACTTCTTATGTGGCTGATATCTTTTCTTACTAACAGAAAACTGTTTGTTAAAATTAATGATGTAACGTCCACCACTGTCCGTATAAACTTAGGTGTTGTTCAGGGCTCGGTATTAGGCCCCTTGCTGTATCTATTGTATGTTACCGATTTGCCCTTACATGTTACATGCGCGCAAATCGTTAGCTTCGCTGACGACACAGCCTTCACTGTATCTGCCGATACGGTAAAGGAACTCACTTATAAAATTGAAATTTGTCACCAGGAGTTCAAAAACTGGTGCTTAAAAAATCAACTTGTACTCAACATGAACAAAACTGTTTGCGTGAACTTTAATGCCTTGAATAATATAAAGGGCATTCCATATAATTCCCAATTGTGCGCTTATCTAGGCATATGTATCGATTCTAATCTCGACTGGAGGGAACAAATAAACTTAGTATGTAAAAAACTGAATTGTGCTTACTAAGCTATTTTAAAATTAAAGCCGGTACTTGACACGTCTGACTTAATACAGGTATATTATGCCTTGGCTTTCAGCCACATGACTTATAATGTTTTGTTATGGGGTATGGCTACCGAATGGAAGCGAGTATTTGTTCTCCAAAAGCGTCTAATTCGCCTGATTTTTAACATTAAACCTCGCCAGTCGTGCAAGCCCTTCTTTTTGGAGAACAACTTACCAGCATTTCCATCTATAATGATTTTCAAATTAGCAGTATTTGCGCAGCAACATATGCATTATTTTTCAAAGAGTAACAATACTCATCAATATCCCACCAGACATGGTGACCTGTTAGCCATACCTAGGCGTCGGACTGCTGAATTTAAAAAGTCCCCCATTTATAATTGTATTAAAATCTACAATTCGCTACCGATATATATTAAATCATATAAAATCGATAAATTTAACTTAAATCCATTTTAATTAAAAAGTGTTTTTATGACTACAACAATATTGTACTACATTAGGTATTACTTTTATCTGACAATGTCCATGTCACTTTTGTAGTTGATCTGTTGACAATAAACGATACTTACTTACTTAAGGATCTAACGTTAATACTATCCACCACCATTTATTATATAATGTAAAATTATTTGATTATTTTTTTCTGCATGTGGCCAATTAATAAAAAGCAAAATTACAATATCACATACCAAAAATTATTAAATAGTACCTATACGATAAGAAACATAAGGATATTTCGAAACTATGTAAGCTACATTAACAATCAATAAAATTACACATGCTGTCTACACAACATAAAAGAATAATGAATGTCTAAATTAAGTAAGAAAAATAATTGTAATGCATAAAGTATAAAGGATATTTAGAAGCTATTTAATGTACATAAACAATCAAAATATTTACATATTCTATCAGTACAAAATAACAGAATAACTAATGACTAAAAACTAAGTATGAAAAAGAATTGCAATGGATAAAAAAGAATATTAAGGTACATAAACAATCAAAATATTTACAAATTCTATCACAGAATAACAAAATAATTCTATTTATATTTACAGAGTTCACATAACCACTTTCCTTTAGGAATTTTTTTTAATTGTAGGCATGCTGAATGGTACCATTTTATTCTACATTTTCTGTCAGAACATTTTACCATTTGTTCGCCGTCGTCTGGTTTCCTACAGTGACACCATAGCTGCAATCCATAATCAAAATAGGTACATAACATTGTAACATATAATTCACAAAAATACAAACCTCTTCATCATCGGTGCCTATTACAATGTCACTATTAAAGGGGAGGATGGTCCCAGTAGGGGGAAATTGGAACTGGAAATTGAACCAACATCTATAGCTCGCATGTCCATGGGGATGTCATCTGAACTTGGACCAGCACTCGTAGATGGCATATCCATGGCGATGTCACTATAACTTGAATCCAAACCAGTGGTCATAGATGGCATTTCAATTTGTTGTTTTTCTTTTGGCTCAGTGAAATACTTGGCATAGAGCTCAGGAAAAACAACTTTTCTGTGAAATTGCAATGCAATAGCACTTTTTCATTCCAAAAATCAATATCAAAATTTACTCTTTCTACAAAGAAATCTTTTCTGCTCCACACGACAAAAACGCAAAACGTTGTCCTGGTCAAAGCCATCTGCATTTGAATTTGAAAAAAATATGGATGCTTTTTGTCCAATTTTAGCTCCGTTTTTGTGCTAAGACATGTTTTTTTAATTTTAATTAATTCGGTAACTGACTTATCTTTATATCGGTAGACGAAAATTATGTCAGAATACTCTTCTGTGCTATAAGCGTACATTTTCAGTGGTTCCAGTAACTGAACAAACGTAATAATGGGCGCTTTCAGACAACACAGCAGTAATAAACGCTGACTACACTGAAAGTAAGCGGTTACCGATTTTCTGAACAAACCGCTATGATGTATCATAAAACCACATGAAACTGATTAAAATCTACTTTTGTGGAAGGTCTTGCTTAACCTCACTTTTAGATTTACCGATTTTCTGAAAAAACCGCTGTGATGTATCATAAAACCACATGAAACTGAGTAAAATCTACTTTTGTGGAAGGTCCTGCTTAACCTCACTTTTAGATAGCACTACTGACACGAAAATCAAGAATTCCAAAATTATTGACCGTGATAGATTTTAGGTTATAAATATCCAAAATATGTTGCCACCACCACTAACGTCCGAACCGCTGGGCAAGTCAGCACAAATAATTTCCGCTGGGAATAATGAGCATTGCTGGAAGTCACCGCATAAACAGCGGACTGTTCAATAAACACCGCTAAGCCAGCAACTCAGCTGCTGTGGTCATCTGAACGCGCCCAATATGCAATACCTAATAATAACTGATAAAAAACAACACTGACAGCAGACTGACATGTGCAGATTCGTTTTTTTCCAAGGCAACTTTGATTAACTATTAACAATAATTCCAGTGGTTATGCGATGAGACCTTCATAAAACTTTAAAATAAGAAATCGACCAAACGTTTTCACTATAGTGAAAAACCCTTTAGTGCGTCGTTGTGAGGCATGTGTTTAAGCAGAAGCGGACATTTTGAGCACTTACTGCTGTAACTTATTTATGTGATCTTCATTTCTGTAATTAACTTTTGTAAATTTGTTTAATTAAAACTTTGAAGTCTTCTAATTCCTAAAATAATTGAAATCGGACATATATCCAAAAGATTTTTTTTTCCTTTACAATACCTCACCTTTCATGTGGCCAAGTTTGGCTTAGACCTAATAAATCTCCCTGTATAAAGGTTGTAAATCTGTAATATAAATGTTACATAACAACAATAATAACGTTGCATAACAAACATATAACAGCAATGTTACTTGTTGAAATAGTTACATAACAGTGATATACCTGCACTGTTACAGATATATAACAAAATTTTATAGTTGTTACATTGCAGTTATAATAACTTGAGTGGGAAATTGAAACTTACATGCAACAAACATGGTGATGTTACATGTAATATTTGAAAGAACAATGTTATATGTACCTAAATGTTATTTAACTGTGTTTGCTGGGATGGTTATGCTCTAATTTAAATTTTTCATCCTTTTTTTTGTACACCTGCACGTTTTAGAACATTTAGGTCATCTATGCCAATGTGGATGGTTTTTCCAGTTTTGTTCTGTGAACGCCTTTACATTTTGAACCCATAATTCGACCAGCTCTGTATTGGTACCACACAGCAGAATTTGCTTGCTTATTAGTATCATTTTCGAGTTTGTGGCATTCTTCGATGGACATGCTCATATCTAACTCGGAACCTAAAATACAACATTTTTAGCTGCTGTCGTCGTTGATCACATCGGTCACAAGTTGCCATAACAGCATGATTTACCTGTTGGGTTTAAGAGATTCGCAGGAGCGCACCGTGATTCGATTATCTTCTAGAAATTTCTTAACATCTTCAATACTAACTGTAGGTTAAACGTGAGTCAGAAATATAAAAGAACAATGCTCAATGCACACTATACTTACTTGCGTTTATTCAAAGTACGAGTTACTTCTTTCGCCCACTTGCATTCATGGATGGCTTTTTCTGCATGAAGTTTTTTGATTTGCTGCTGTCGTCGTTGCCGCTATCCGCTATGATTTACCAGCTTGTTTCATTTTACTGGGCGAAGAGGCCAAGCATAAAAATTTGCAGAAATATAGGTTATGTAGCGTTAACGTTGGAGTCGCTTTTACACTATGCTACTTGGATTTCGTTGCTGGCTTGCTTGGCAGCGTTCAGTAAGCAGATATGACTGCTAAACAATATGGACTTCCGCTTCAATCTGCGTGCTTAGTTTTAAAAAACACAAGAAATAGCCATAATAAATAATTGTTTTCTGTGTTAATATCGCTATTAAAAGTTAAGGGAAGTTTGTTTACAAAAACCCGAAAATAGAAATTGGCGAATGCAACCGTGGTACTTTTAGTTGTGTAAACACGGCTTTTAGTTTTCTGCATTATTATAAGTGATACCGATGGGGCCAAAATTATATATCGAGAGATCCAAAAAAAAAAAAATGGTTCCTCAGCGGGCTGTGGAAATTCAACGTACGAATAATATGTTGGTGACACTGTACGTGAATGTCAAATTCGAGGTTAGCAGGTTAGGATTTGCGTAATTTTGTGTCAAAACTGACGGAAAACCTAACCTGATAACATCGAATTTGACATTGACGTACAGTGTCACCAACATATTATTCATACGTTGAATTTCCACAGCCCGCTGAGGAACAGTTTTTTTTGGATCTCTCGATATAACAGCAATAAGATAACATGAACAAGAAAATTACACGTATTGCTTGAGTAAGAAAGAGATAAACAGAGTAGCAAATATTCGAGTAGGCTTGACACATAGTTTAATTATGACATATGTCAACTAGCAATGCCTACTAATAGTTATTTGTTTCATTGGTACAAAAAATGAATGATTTCGGGACAAGTAAGACAAGTGCGAATGAAACATACTATTTTTTCTCCAACTACTCGTAAATTTGGTAATATGACTTATTATTTAGAATCAAACATTATAGGTTATATTGTAAAACCGTCATGGCACAAATAAACAATCACTATACGGGGAAATTAAACAACAAGGACGGCGATTGCCGAATATTGACGAAGCGTTGGTTTTTTATTTAAAATTTGCCATGTAAAACCTTAGCTTGCGTCCATTTTTGTACTAGTGCAAATATGGATCGGAAATGGACAGTTGCCAAGGTAATTGGTGAACATCCCGAAATGACTTACTTTTTTTACATAATTATTCGACAATATAGCGTCTTATTCGTGCGGTTAGAGAAATAATAATTTTTTCGTATGATCATCTCTTTCTTACTCATGCACTTTGTTTTGTTGTTTATGTTATCTCATTGCTGTTATATACAGTGAATTTATTTTAATGCGCAATGTGGTATTCTCGTTTCCATGAGGACTTGATTGTTACTATTGGTTTCTAAGGGTACGCCACGCCATGTGTAAATGCGTTTATTTTAAAATGCAATATATGAACCGTAATTTTATGGAAAAAGAGGCATCAGAAAGAACAACAGGGCATGTAATAACCCACATACTTGCTGCAAACTGAAGTCTTTATACCATTTGATCAACAGAATTCCTTCCTCCCTAGAATATACTATGTTTTTACATACTCAGTAACGTTTCCATGTTGCATTTTAAAATAAACGCATTTACACATTGCGCGTTAAAATAAACTCCCTGTATAAATATGAACCCATTCGTATAACATATGTACACGTACATACCATTGAACTATATAGAGGACTGGAAGGAGTGCGCAGATGCAGGTTTGACACGAAACTCGGTCCGAATTGTTAGAAAGAGTGAAATGCTACTGTGTGGGAGAATAGCTTTGTTGTACGCACGTGGTGAAGCGGTGTAGACAAGCAGTTTTACCGAAATTTACTGTTTTAGTAGTTTTCTTATGTTTATTTACTATTAAAGTGCATAAAATAAAATGGTAAGGTCTTGTAGTGCGTATGGCTGTGCCAATGAATGGAATCCTAATAGAGTTCACCGATTCCACAGGTAAGAATTCAGGTATTTTAAGCTGGAAATGAAGTTATAAGATTATTCTATTTATTTGATTAGACGTAAAGTGTTTTAAATAATTAAAGCATCATATAATGTATAAAGCAAAGTTTTAATTATTACTTTTTGATATTATTTTCTACATATTTCCAATAAAACGACCTGAAATATTAAACCTTTGGATACAGGCAGTTCATTTGGAAAATTTTGAGCCAAATGCAAACACGGTGCTATGTGATCAACATTTCACTGATAAGGACTATTTAGAATCCTCTCTAAATAAAAATATTTTAAAGAAGGATGCCGTTCCATCAATTTTTAAATTTCCGAAACATTTACGGAAGAAGTCTGCAGTACCAAGAAAAATGGTTCGTCGTTCAACGTTATCCACCACAGCAGTACAAGTAAGTTAAAATGTTTTTTCACTACTAGTCTCAGAACGCATCGTTATTGGCCTATTTTTAGGTCGTGAAGTTGATTTTCTCCACCAAGGGAGAGAAAGTAAAATAAACAATTTTCACCGTGGTAACTAATAAATTGCTAAGTTACCAAATATGACTATTTTAATTTTGACGTTTTAAAGAGCTGTATTGTCAGGTTGACAGTTCAAATATTTTCGAAATTTGTTGGAAATTTAGGTATTAAGCCGTTTGGTAGTGCAAAAAATAGTATATACACCACGGTAGCGAATCGTCTTATAACCTTCGCGCTTTAGATACTTCGCGCTGCGCGCTCAGTATCTAATATGCGCTCAGGTTATAATACTGCGCTTCGCTACCTTGATGTATAATATACTATTACGTACATAGTTATATACTTATTAGTAGAGCAAGGCTAGTTATGCACTTTAAAATTCAGAAATATGTATGCACTTGTGCGCGAAACATATAAAACTAGCTGAAACCCGCGGCATATGCCGCATTTAAAATGTAGCACGAATTTTATAACTTTGGTTCCACTAAAGAAAGTTTTAAAAGCACGCTAGAGATTGGCAGTAAGAAAAAGTTCAAAAAAATATATTTTCAAATGGAAAGTCTCTAGAAAGGAAACGCTCGCCTCTGGAAGACGTCCTAATTAATACGACGTTGTTGGTACGCAGTCAAAAAAAATCCGGAAAGAATTAATGCTCTTATGAGATTATACAGCGTGTCCAACAAATGGCGGATTAACTCTACGGTGCGTTACTGAGGGATGCCTAATGAACCCAACCCTGGAGAAATATGAAAAAAAATCCCGGGGCCGTATTTTTCGAAATATTTCGAAATTAATAAAAATAAATCTGGCAACATTGATACTGCAACAATTTCTGAATCAAAAATGTATCCATAGTAAGTTGTTAATATGTTGGTGACACTGTAAGTCTATGTCAAATTCGAGGTTAGTAGGTTAGGTTTTGTGTCAGTATGTGTCAAAACTGACACAAAACCTAACCTACTAACCTCGAATTTGACATAGACTTACAGTGCCACCAAGATATTATTCATATAGGCCATTCAGTAAACACCACGGCCTCCTGGATTAGTACGTGACTGACGTCTCTACGCGGCCCGCTGCATTTTTAGTTCAAGGCGTTTTTTCTGGTTTGTAGAGGCGCTACAGTACGTTGCGCTTGTGCCTTTGGTTGCATACGTCCACGGCCTCCTGGATTAATATTAATCTAGAAAGTCTGGCTTACGTTACAGATAATTTATCAAAAACCCAACAGATAGCGCCAAAGTACGTTGGCCTCAGAATCACAAAAATTATGCAAATGTGGCGGGCCGCGTAGAAACGTCAATCTCGCACTAATCCAGGAGGCCGTGGTAAACACAAAAACATATAAATTTTTCTGAAGTTGGCATATACATAAAATTTGTCTGCTAGGGATTCTGTATTTTGTTTTGCAAAGGTTTCCATACCTGCATAAAGATGACTTTGAATTTAAAAATGACAATTAATAAATATCATTAATTCAGTGTCAAAGTACATACTATTCTGGAAATTCTTGCCTGAACTTTTATAAAATGTAATAAAAATACTTATTAATAAATGCTACATCAATAGTATCCAACACAGTATTTGTTTAACATCCTTAAAAGTAGTTGTGACAGATGCTAATTAAATGTCACACTCTTAACCTATTTGTTTTAGTAACTTTTTGTAAGTACATTCCTACACAAAAGATGCATTTTGGAAGTACACTCATGAAATTTTAGAAATCAAAGGCCACTTTGTGTTTTTATGTTTAGTGAACAGACTATACAACAAATATTTCAATGCCAAGCTTGATTTCGAATATTTATTGTACAAAGCCTGTTTGCCATATTTAGTTATTGACAAACTCAACACGAAATCAGTTTTCTAAAATACTTAAATATTGAAAACAATTTAGTTAAAATCTCAAGAGTATTAAAAAAACAGTTATTTTAATAAGTCCCAGATATATTTGACACTATAATTATACACTTTTATTGCGATATATTGGTAAATGTTATAATCTTTACAACTCAATTTATACTTCCTATAATGTTATATTTGCCTAAACAGATATCAAAAAATTCAAATATTGTTACACTACTTTATTTTCAATATAAGATTGATAGTAAATCCAGTGATTGAGTCACCGCCCTGGGCTGAAGTGGTTTAGAATTTTGTCTTGCCATCTTGCTTTCGGTCGTACTCGTGGTCTCTATTGAATAAAGATAGTAATTAATAACAAGTACAACAAATTGCTACAAATTTTAACATAAGTTATTACTTCTAAAGAAAAAATGGTCATTGTATTTACAGTAGTTTCTGATGATATTGTTTGTATTGGTAGAATAACAATTCAAAGGCTGCTAAATATTGCAGCATAATAATTCTGATTTACAGTAATGCTTAGTTACGAAAATACCTATTTCTTGTTGTTCTGATACCGGTCAGGAAAAAACTGTATATACACAGCATGAGAGAACGCCATTTTTTCTTCTGTGTATTTGTAGTCCTCGGGCTTCACCCTTTGGTTTCAAACTCAGACTTTAGGAAAACTTGTGCCCTTCTCTTCCTTGTTGGAACGTACTATCCATTAATGTTGCCATTGGTGACGGTAAAAAAGTAAAATTTTTAATACGTTTTATAACTAATCAAAATCTGATGGATTATACCTAAGAATTCCACATTCTTAGGTATAATCCACAATACCACATCTCGCCTGAAAATTACATCACATCTTCATAAAATATATCAAATTAAAACAATTAGAATACACTATTTAAGATTTTTCTAATTTGTATTGGAGACAGTTTTTAAATAAGTTTTGTACAGTTACAGAAGACGGTTCTATAGGGTGATGGTTGGCATCTTTGGCTACAGAACTAAAATCATGAGTTCAGATCGATGTTTCTATAATAAAGAAATGAACACTCTCTGAAATGGAAGATTCTAAATATTTAGTTTTGTGTTGAAATTCAATCCAGTCTATACTTACAGCATCTACTCTTTCTCGACAGCTTATACCTTTTATATTTATAAGTATGTATATAATCGAGTAGAATCATCAGCATGACTGATGCTTTGCAAATTAATGAAAAGCAGTCATTATTGTTCGATATTACTGTAAATCGTGTATACACGGACTTATCTAAAAATAAAATCGAAATTGTTTTAGAGGATGCATATTTAAACTCAATCCAATCTATTACATTGTGAAAAGATGGAAGAGTAATGTAAAAAAATCAAAATTGTTTTAGAAGATGCATATTTAAACTCAATCCAATCTATTACATTGTGAAAAGATGGAAGAGTAATGTAAAAAAATCAAAATTGTTTTAGAGGATGCATATTTAAACTCAATCCAATCTATTACATTGTGAAAAGATGGAAGAGTAATGTAAAAAAATCGAAATTGTTTTAGAGGATGCATATTTAAACTCAATCAAATCTATTACATTGTGAAAAGAGTAATGTAAAAAATCAAAATTGTTTTAGAGGATGCATATTTAAACTCAATCAAATCTATTACATTGTGAAAAGATGGAAGAGGAATGTAAAAAAATCGAAATTGTTTTAGAGGATGCATATTTAAACTCAATCCAATCTATTACATTATAAAAAGATGGAAGAGTTATGTAAAAAAATCAAAATTGTTTTAAAGGATGCATATTTAAACTCAATCCAATCTATTACATTGTGAAAAGATGGAAGAGTAATGTAAAAAAATCAAAATTGTTTTATAGGATGCATATTTAAACTCAATCCAATCTATTACATTGTGAAAAGATGGAAGAGTAATGTAAAAAAATCAAAATTGTTTTAAAAGATGCATATTTAAACTCAATCCAATCTATTACATTGTGAAAAGATGCAAGAGTAATGTAAAAACATCAAAATTGTTTTAGAGAATGCATATTTAAACTCAATCCAATCTATTACATTGTGAAAAGATGGAAAAGTAATGTAAAAAAATCAAAATTGTTTTAGAGGATGCATATTTAAACTCAATCCAATCTATTACATTATAAAAAGATGGAAGAGTTATGTAAAAAAATCGAAATTGTTTTAGAGGCATATTTAAACTCAATCCAATATTAGATTATAAAAAGATGGAAGAGTTATGTAAAAAAATCAAAATTGTTTTAGAGGATGCATATTTAAACTCAATCCAATCTATTACATTGTGAAAAGATGGAAGAGTAATGTAAAAAAAACAAATTTGTTTTAGAGGATGCATATTTAAACTCAATCCAATCTATTAAATTGTGAAAAGATGGAAGAGTAATGTAAAAAAATCGAAATTGTTTTAGAGGATGCATATTTAAACTCAATCCAATCTATTACATCGTGAATAGATGGAATGTTATGTGAAAAAACCAAAGTTGTTTTGAGAATGCTTGGCCAGTTCTGTTTGAACTCAGGATTCTAGTTCTGTAAGTAGCCAGAGATGCTAATCATCACGACATAGAGTCTTCCTTTATAACTATACAAATCTTATATAAAAACTGTCTTCAATACAAATTATAAAAATATGAAATAGTGTATTTCAGTCTTCTTCTACCACTTAATATAGGACAGTGGCCTGTTTTAACCACAAAGTGGTTCTATGAGCCCTCTTTGCCCTTAGGCCGGGTAGGTGGCTAGCCTTGCCCGTCGAAAGTGAAGAAGAGTTCCCTTATTAGGGGTTAACGACTACCACAGATGTTAGCATGGTAGCCAGAGAGCGTACGATTTTTAAAATCTGTCTATAGTTTGCGCCGGTAATAGAACCCGGGCCGCCCACCTGAAGGCGAGCATTTGCTCGCTGAGCCATCCGCTCATGATTAATTTCTTCTTCCTCTTATTATAGGCCAATGGCCTATTTTAACCACAAAGTGGTTCTATGAGCCCTCTTTGCCCTTAGGCCGGGTAGGTGGCTAGCCTTGCCCGTCGAAAATGAGGAAGAGTTCCCTTGTTTTAGGGGTTAACGACTACCACAGGTGTTAGCGTGGTAGCCGGGGAGCGTACGATTTTTAAAATCCGTCTATAGTATCTGCCGGGATCGAACCCAGGCCGGCCCCCTAAGAGGCGAGCATTTGCTCGCTGGGCCATCCGCTCATAATTAATTTCTTCTTCCTCTTATTATAGGCCAGTGGCCTGTTTTAACCACATAGTGGTTCTATGAGCCCTCTTTGCCCTTAGGCCGGGTAGGTGGCTAGCCTTGCCCGTCGAAAATGAGGAAGAGTTCCCTTGTTTTAGGGGTTAACGACTACCACAGGTGTTAGCGTGGTAGCCGTTCAGTCGTTCTAATTAATATATTTTATGACAATATGATGTAATTTTGAGGCAAAATGGTGCTCCCACCTGAAATTTTTAGGTGAAAGCACTATGATTTTGACCAGTTATGAAAAGTATCAAAAAGTCACTTTTTTTAATGTCACCAAAGGCAATGTGAAAAAATAATACATTATAAGGAAGAGAAGAGCATAATTTTTCCCAAAATTAAGTTTGCAGCTCAAGGGCGAAGCCGAGCACTACAAATACACAGAGGAAAAAATGGTGTTCTGCCCTGCCGTGTGAATACAATTTTTTCAAGGGCCAGGATCAGAACCGTAAAAAACATATTTTTGTAACTAAAACATTACTGTAAATCAAAATTATGCTGTAATATTTAGCAGTCTTTGAACTGTGTCATTTTACGAATACCATGACAACAGACATTTTAATTTTGTTTCATATTGTCCTTTGATAGTCCAGTTACATTAGGATACGGCTGCCAAAAAATCCAAGTAAGCTGAATTTTTTCATACACCCTTATTTTGACATTACAAATAATGTCTCAGAAGTCCCCATCGATATCGCGCTTACGTTTTGAGTTATTCAAGGTCAAAGTTCACAAAAATAAGTTTTTCGCAAATATCTCGTTTTCTATGGGTCGTATGACTTTTCTAGTTATTACAAAAAATGAAGGCTAGGAAATTCTCTACAAAAAAAATTATACAGGTTTTTTGAGTACAACTGACCATTCAGTAAATAACACACTGTTAAGTTTTGCAGACGGGTTTTACTTCTTTTTACGATAACGGAAGTATTGGATTCACCCCAAAAATTCTAAATTGAGTTTTCAACAGATCCTCACGTTTTAGAGTCCCCTGAACCCAAAAAACGTGTTTTTGTTCATTGGTCTGTCTGGCTGTGTGTGTGTGTCTGTCTGTGAACAGAATATCTCAACAACAAAAAGAGGTATGGTATTGAAACTTCATATATAAGTTTTGTGTACTATCTAAATGTGACAGCAAGCTTTTGAAGAAAATCGTATAACCGGAAGTATGATGTTTACTCTTGTGTTTCAAAAACGGCTCGAACGATTTTTTTAAAACTTTACATTTTTATTACATTTTTAATGTGTATTGATTGAGATGAGTGATTTTCAAGTAGAATTTTAGAGGTATTCAACTGAAAAATCACTAATCTCACATCAATACACATTAAAAATGTAATAAAAATATAGTTTGAAAAAAATAGAACCGTTTTTGAAACAAGAGTAAACATCATACTTCCAGTTATGCGATTTTCTTCAAAAGGCTTACTGTCCCATTTAGATAGTAGGTACACAAAACTTATATATGAAGTTTCAACGCCGTACCTCTTTCCGTTTTTGAGTTATTCTGTTCACAGGCAGACAGACCGATGGATGGACGGACACACAGACCAATGAGCAAAAACACGTTTTTTGGGTTCAGGGGACTCTAAAACGTGAGGATCTGTTGAAAACTCAATTTAGAATTTTTGGGGTGAATCCAATACTTCCTTTATTGTAAAAGGAAGTAAAACCCGTCTGCAAAACTTAACACTGTGTTATTTACTGAACGGTTAATTGCACTCAAAAAACCTGTATAATCTTTTTTGTAGAGAATTTCTTAGCCTTCATTTTTTGTAATAACTAAAAAAGTCATACGACCCATAGAAAGCGAGATATTTGCAAAAAACTTATTTCTGCGACTTTTGACCTTGAATAACTCAAAACGCAAGCGCGATATCGATGGGGACTTTTGAGACATTGTTTGTAATGTCAAAATAAAGGTGTATGCAAAATTTCAGCTCACTTGGATTTTTTCGCCAAATGCTGCGGTTTTCCGTCTAATGTAACTGGACTATGAGAGAAAATGTGTTCTTTCTCTGACAATTTTTGTAACCTAAAATATGATTCTCCTCACGGTTGGGAATGAGAGTGTTACACGAGTAATGTCATCAGAAAATATTATAAATACTACGACTACAGCAATAGTAACATAAAATGAATAACTTCCCTTGGTGATTCCATGTTACTCAGGCTTTTGCAACATTTGTTCACCCTGGACCCAAGTGCTTTTGGATTTTCTCTTGCCAACTTGTTTTTGGTCGTCCTCTTCCTCTCTTGTGCAGATTTGAGTTTGGTTGATATGCATATCCTCGCACTACTAAAACAATAATAATTAAATAATTTTGCATATATGCTGGGAAAATGGCGTATCAACTCTCCTTTGTCTGTTTAAAATTATTTCTGGTCCTATACATTCCTTGAAAAATGTAATTAATTTTGGTAACATAGTCCCCTCCCGTATCTCTTTATTTCATTTAATCTCTTCCACAAATAAGTTGTTATCGCCGGAATTTGTGATCGCCAACTGTTCTTGTATCTTAAAACAAAAGCAATTAAAACTTGTAAAGAAACTGTGACAGTAAGTACCTGAAAAAACTAATTGTGATTCTGCATCAAATGTATTTTTCCCTCTTTATTGTTATTAGTAAATTGGGAGTACGTGTTTCTGTGAAAGAAAACATTAGAAGGTTTCATCTTCATCATTGAACGAGTAACATACGTGTCAGCAAAGGTATTTTCTCAATGATGCTGTTAAAAAGAATTTCCACGTCCTTTCTTGTAAATCGTGTCTGTGTACCCCTTCTCGAAACAGTTGCTCCATTGTTCTTTCTCCTTCTACGTCCTGGATTACATTTATCCCTTTTCGGAGTTACCATCTTGTTTTAAAGAATTTCTTTGTAAACAATATTTTTTGTATGCCGTTCACCACCTTTTATTGCTACTTTCAATCCGTTCATAGTTTTTACTCGAGAAAAAGCAACATATAATTGCCCATGTGAAAATACAGGAGTATTTAGATACAAACCAACTTTAGTGAACGTTTGCCCCTGACTTTTATTTATTGTCATTGCAAAAGAAAGTCTAATAGGAAATTGTTTACGCTTCAATACAAATGGCAAATTGGTATCAGATGGGCATAAAGTGATACGTGGAATCAGTACATACTTTCCTTTGTTTGCCCCACATGCAACTGAGCATCCAAGAATATACCTGCCCATATGTTGTACAATTAACCTAGTCCCATTGCATAATCCCTTCTTTATATCTAAATTTCTCAACAGCATAACAATTGCACCAATTTTTAACCGCAGTTCGTGAGGGGGCATACCCGATGGTGTCAATGAGTGTAAAAACTCTGTGGGAAACTGGATCACTTCTGATTCTTCACACTCAGCTTCATCAATGCTCGTGTAAATTTGTTCTTCTCCCGTAAGTAATTTGAGTACTTTGTTGTTAATGTCGAGCGAGTCAATGTTTTTCGGCGTCAAAATCACTTTGTCACAAAGACTATCTGCATTGTCTGGAAGAATCTCTTTACCATATACGTCCTCAATTAAATTGCCAGTACTAATACACTGCTGCGGTATTGGAATTTTTTCATCTTTATCAGTTTGTATTTTACCATCACCTATAATAATAAATTTGTAAACGTAAACAGATTTACTTTTGGCGCCTAACATAAAATACATAATTGTTTTTAATTTAAAAATAATTTCAAATTTAAAAAAGCCTAGGTATTTATTTTCCTTTGTTTAATAATTATTCATGCCACCTGTAGTAAAATAACAACTTACCTATATCTAAAAGTAATGTTGACCACATGTCTTCTCCTGCTGCCCTCATATTTGTTATTAGCTTTATGACTTTAAAATGTGCCCATAATGACGATTTCTTTAAACATGCATCAATACAATCTGACCTTGTTCCACGATAGACAACAGGAAGTACTTGGCGAAAGTCGCCACCCAAAATCATCAATTTTCCTCCAAAAACTTCATTATTACCCATAATGTCCTTGAGCAAAATGTTTACAGCTTCTAACGCATATTTTGGTGCCATCGGAGCTTCATCCCAAATAATAACTGTACTACTTTGTAATATGCTTGCTGCGGGAGTGTTCATTTTCATTGTAGAAAGAAATGACGTTTTGTTAATTGGTACAGGAAGTTTAAATCGATTGTGAACTGTACGTCCATCAAGCAGTAATGTAGCGGCAATACCAGACCAGGCTACATTTAAAACAGCTACACCTCTACCTTTACATATGTGATTTATAGTTGTATATAAATACGTTTTGCCTGATCCCCCTGGTCCATCGATAAAAATACATTTTGCTGATCGTGATGATTGTTCTAAGAGATGGACTATTTCATCACAGGCAGCTTTTTGACTGGGATTCAGGGTTCTGTACATACTTTCCCCTTCAGCTTGGTGGTTTTGAGAATTGTCAACGACGGCAATGTGTGGCTGAATTTGTGGAAGTGGTATAAAATCCGAAAGTTTTCGACCACAAACTTTCATTGAATCATCGATGGCATAGTAAGCGGTAGCCTCTGATTCTTCTATAGACAAACTTCTGCGGAAATCTTCAGATAATGCAGCTTTAAATTCTTGCCACAATTGTAAAGCATTTGATACGTTGCAAAATAAAAGTAATGTTGCAAATACATTCCTCAGTTGTGATGGAAGCTGAAAATTTACAACTTCAGCTAAACATCGTGCATATTCTCGATCATCAAGTAATAAACCGGCTTCTTTGGCAGCTTCAAGGAATGTATCGTGAACTTGGCCATTAATGGTTTTCAAATCATCAAATGATGTAGCTCCTTTTACGTGTAGTAACAATAATCGCATATGGTATCTTTCAACATCCTGGGGCCCAACAGTATACATTCTACCGATTTCCTTAGCAAATCGTTTGCGTCTATTCCAGGTGGTGGTAGCTTTATTGAAAACAAAATGTTCTGGAATTTCCCGGTAATACAAAGTACGCGAATCAATCATATTATCTTCAGGTTGGTAACCATTTTGGAATATTTCTTCACATAATTTATTTAACTTAAACCATGCTGTCAGAGTGGAATTTTTTGAATGCGCTCGATCTACTGCATCTTGAACATTACCCTCAACAAAGCATATATTTTGATGATTAGGAAGGTGTACAGCAAGACGATAAATGGTGTGCGAGCGATTTTGCATATCGAATCCAAAAATTCTCCACGATGCCTCTGGAGCGCTTACATAGCGTGCGTCTAAATGTGCAGTTATTTCATCATAATGAATTTCACTGCTTGTTCCCCCACCTTCTTCGCTTGTTTGCTTTAATTTTAAAGCAGCACGATCATGCCCCTTATAAACATATTTATACAGATATTTTACACTTTTTACACTGGAGCAGACTTCAACGTTTATGTGAGCATTATATTTTAAGGATAGATACCGATTATAAGGAACAATCCATCTGTTATCAATTATGTGGTCTTTTATCTAAAAACAAATAAAACTAATGTCACAACATAAAGCATAAATTTTACTATAATGCTACAGACATTTTGTGTCAAAAGAATTTCAATTCCCCATACAAAAAGTTAATATTCTCTGTGATTATGGATTGACCGCTACCTACTGATTATTATACCAGCTATATTGGCATTATGTTGCAATTATTGGTAACAGCAGAATTTGACAATATATGATGCCGATATAAATCATAATTATGATATTATCATAATTTAAACATTTTGTGGTTATCGTAAGTCCTGTTTCTTTTGTATATACATGGTGTTCAAAGTTAATTGTGCACTATTGCTAAGTTTAATAACATTTATTAAATCCAACCCCACTTAAAGCATCAATGGATCAACATCGGATTGCTAAGTTTGTTATTATTGGAGCTACAATTTCGATTACAGTAGTAAATTTGTAAGACATATAATAACCACAAAATGTTTACATTGTGATGTGAGCACTCCATGTTTGACACACAAATTAATGAAAGCAATGCAATATAATTATCTGTAGCCTAATAAACCTAAAAAAATTCCTACAAACCTAATGAAATTGAATGTAAGAGGTAGTAAATACTATTCACATAAATATTAATATACCTGCAAAGTATTTCCATTGGCACGTCTCTTATACTGAGGATAACCATCCACTTCAATTTTGGTTTCTTCACAAACACTTTTTGGATATCCCTTTGTGCATACACCATCTTGCATACATGGAGAAGCAGGATTTAAAGTACCACAAGGGCCATGGACCATGCACTTCTTGACTATCTCAAACAGTCGCTTATCTTCAAATGGGTTTGGAATCTCAGCTGTTACAATTCTATCTACGTCTTCTGCAGTTCGTAACTTGTCGTCTACTAAAATGTAATTTTTGTAATTATTCAAAGTTTTGAAGATTATCTTTATAAATACCTGCAAGAATTAAAAGCATGTGACAATGTGGTAATCCCCTCTTTTGAAATTCTGTTACACAAACATAAGCAAGTACACGTCCAAGAAGATGATTGTGTAGTATTTTTTGTTTGAGCCGGTCAAGTTTCAATTTAAATACGCGTGCAACTATATCGGGTCTATCAGATGCAGTTTCATTTGGTGCTAATTGTGTTTGTATTTCGGACCACATTGGATTGCATGTGAAAGTTAAAAAAATGTCGGGTTTACCATACTTTGCTACTATTGCCATAGCATCTTGGTAACCTTGCTGCATTGCACGAGGGCCACCAGCATAGGAAGATGGTAGTATTACACGTCGACCAACTTTAGCATTTTGATTTGCTGCCGCATTGCCAATGTAGTCCATCAACGTTTGATAGGTGTCTGCACGTAACTCCTTTTGATGAGTTCTTTCATAATTCAACCGATTCTGTTCCAGTTTCACATATGAATCAACAACATATTGTTGAAACAGTTTTCCTGAATGGTGAATTGCCGAAAACCTTTCCCGAACTGCTAATCGATATGAGTAATACTCTTTTTGCGTAACTCGAGTCCTTTTTCTAAGAGATCCCTGCTTGCAGAGGTCTAAATGCCATCCGAAATCACCTCCAGGAAATAATAGAGGGTACGTCAATGGATCACAACTTTTATCCAAGTAAGAAACTTGTCGAAGACCACCCCCCCTTGCAAAAACTGTAAAACTGCGTGTCAACGGTACCTCACCATCTTCACCTACGAATACAGCAGCAATTTCATTAGCAGCAGTTGGTGCATTATATCGCCTTTGGTCCATTGTTTTTGATACATCAAAAAACATTCTGACTGATGGAGTTGATCTATTTTCTAGGAGAGCTAGTCTTTCTTCTTCCTCGATTACTTCTTTCATCATACGCAATGAAGCAACGTATGGATTTATATTAGATAAAATATCACCTAACTGACACATTATTGATGCAATGCAACCAGAATTTGTTGAATTACTTAACCTTTCAGTAGTCGCCATTTCAGAATCTAATATATATATTTGCCCGTATGCAGGTTTATTACCGACATCAGGGTACAACGGACCAACTCTGTGGTATATTTGACCATGTATTTTAAAACAGTATGGACCATTTCCACGAGGAGCAACTATATTTGCACCCATTGATGCCATAGCCAAACTGCTGTTGTAATTCCTAATGTACTTGCGAAAATTGTTTGAGCGAGAATCAGTTCCATTCAAAAGATGTTCCAGTTGTTTGGGATATAACTGCAGGTCTGGGAGCTTCACATTGCCAAAATTACAGCAGTCGTTGAATTCTTCCCTGCGACGACCCCTTACCTCTGCTGCAAAATGTAAGGCCCCGCAATGCTTGCACTGTACGTCCATGAAACCAAGTGTATCTTCTGCCAGATCCTGCAATAGCTCACAATCTTCAAAATGACGCTATAATAAAAGAAACAAATTGTTGCATTAAGTAATTATTGTTGGTGTAGTTAATCGTTGATCAACATACCTGAAAATCAGTCGGCTGTGAAGGGTTAACATCCATGAAAGCAAGTGTATCTTCTGGCAGATCCTGCAATAGCTCACGGTTTTGTGTATTTCTTACGTAATCTTCAAAATGTCGCTATAATAGAAGAAACAAAACAAAAAATAAATAACAACTGTTCATGTAATTCATCGTTAATCAGCCGGCTGTGAAGGGTTTACTTCTTCAGAATCATTGAATGTCAGAACCTGAGAAGTACAACGCAAATAATTTACAATTAACTCGTCAAAACAAATGTGGTGTGATACACTGACACAACTTCCGTTTACAGTAATCTTATAATTAGCCAAACATGTTTGTTAGCTATTTTCTGAGGTTAGGTTAAAGAATTTATCTGAAGGTATTTAGGGCCGGTATTACAATCATAGTTTAAACCACACAGTAGAGTTTAAACTGTAGATTAGCTACCAATAGCGTATTACAATCTTAAGTAAATTTAAACCAAGCTAGGGTATCGTTTAAACCATTAATACTAAAGTTTAATGCTTATGTGTGCAGTAAAACAGCGATGTCGTAACCTCACATCATCATTAAAAGTGTTTATTTTTGTGGAAATTTATATTTATTTGATATGGATAATATATTTTAGATATTTGATGATCTCTTAGAGTCCTCTCAACATAAGATAGGGACAGGCACGTCACAGTTCGGCTGCGCGGATTTTTGTTACGTCACGCGCCTCAAGAATTGGCAGTGGCGTACACGGATACAAGTGAACTCATCGCGTATCCTATCAACTACTAAACCCCCTGGTAACAGGACGCGTATTTAAAAACGTGCCGTTGCTAAGTAACCATTGCCCATCGGGATAATCGCCAAACCACTGCGCACCCTGGCAATGATGACGTGCCTGTCCCTATCTTAGGTTGGGCGGACTCTAACTGATGATGAAGATGTAATAAGTTTTTCATTTTACTTCTCTGAAAACACCTTGTTTTCATCTGTTTTTGCAATGACGTAAATGTGGCTTTTTCAGAACTTTTCCCGATGTCCGCTTTTTTTCCGTGCCCTAAATTAATAAGAAATAAATCGTTGCTATTGAAATGTTAATCATGTTTGGTACTGTTTTTACGATGTATTATTATTACTTTGAAAATACCTTTCCTACGTTGTTTTTAGATAAGTATAATAAAAAATATCGTTCATTATAATCATTATACACCCAGAAATGGATTTTTCCAGACTCGTAATGAAATATACTACGTATTATTGAAATGTCTCGTAGACCAAAAGTATTTCGTGTAATAGAATTCATTTGGAAATGTGGGATGATATGGAATTTATAGACAGATTTAGGCTATCGAAAGCCACAATTTTATTAGTAATAGATACTATCCTATAGGTAGACCAACCTAACTGTGAGGGTTTGTGTCGTTACGATTTTCTTACCGAATCTGCATTCGAGCATTAATTCATATCCGGAAATTATTTTTTACTTTTCGTGCATTTCAACAACGTCCAAATTAATATGAAAAAATTTCCAGAAAGAATTAATGCTCTTATGAGATTATATGTGATTATACCATTCATAATGCACAAAATCCCTATTCAGGCCACGTATTAATAAGTGAAAACACTGTGGTGTTATCGTTTTGGTGTTTTCAATTTTGAGCTGTCAGCTGTCAATGTCATGCCATTTCCAACAAATTTTTTAGGATACGCATTAATTGTATATTGTATGTTAAGAGCTGAAAGTGCATTCTTGCCGCTTGCGCATGAATATTGCTGGTTGAGACGAAGTCGAAAGCAGCAATCATGCAAAAGCGGCAAGCGCACTTTTAGCTCGGAACATACATACTATTTTTTCGATGACTGAGCATATTATTAAAGGAAAATGTCAGATTTCATTTTATCGCAAAAATTAAATGACAATCAAGTTAACATTACTCGCGCAGTCTATGACATGTGACGCGATTATTTCAACAAATGATGGGCATTTTCAAGGAAACATTCGAACGTGGCTACCTATTTTGTTCACACGGAAACCCAAAACGCTCGGCGAGCAGCAAAGTGATGAAAACGCACGCTCAGCGGCAAATGTCAACTTTCTGTTGTCAAATGACAGTGAGAAAAATCTAATTTCGATGTCAGTCGTCGAAAAATACATTTTTAGTGTAATTCCCTTATTGATATTCATGGTATAATTTAATCAAATACTCACTCGACGACTTTAAGAATTATCAAATACTTTTGCTTACAAACTCAACGGATTGCTTTGTAGAAACACCACTCGCCCTTCGGCTCGTGATGTTTCTAAGCAACCCGTTTCGTGAGAAAGCAGAAGTATTTTTGATAATTCAGTCGCCTCGTGGTATTATTACTGACAATAAATTAATAAAATAAAATCTCATATACTTCCGCATATAGAATTTGAC
Organism: Agriotes lineatus; assembly: GCA_940337035.1. NCBI lineage: Eukaryota > Metazoa > Arthropoda > Insecta > Coleoptera > Elateridae > Agriotes > Agriotes lineatus. The sequence continues at coordinate 12,651 of CALNHX010005507.1, read as the reverse complement.
AGCAAAATAAACGCGAAATTAGTTATTTGGCAATTAGTGCTACCAACTTTGCAAATGTTTTACAATTAACTCGTCAAAAAAAATCTGGTGTGATACACTGACACAACTTCCGTTTACAGAGATCTTATAATTAGCCAAACATGTTTGTTAGCTATTTTCTGAGGCTAGGTTTAGAGTATCACATTAATCACGAATGTCGCTGCACGAAACTTTGTATTGCAAGACGTACTAACAAAAACTTTTGCTTTTAATTACTATGTTTCTGAATTAAATTCCCCATAAATCAAAGCTACATTTAGTTAATTTTTGCCTGTTTTACGAAAACCAAAATGGAGACACACTGTTTTACAATCATAACGAATTTTTAAAATTATTTTACTAAATAACTGTAGATGTGCATAGTAATTAATTAATTTTATTATCTACACTTTTTCACTGAATTTCGTCAACATGGTGCCTGATAAATAGTCCTCGTTCTTAAACTCCTAGAATTTTCCTTTTGATCTTTAATTAAAACACCAGATAATCATTTCTTTTTAGCAGTCGCCTCTTTGTGTTTTCTTAATCAACGATTTTAATACATAAGTAAGGAGGAAAATGATATTTTCACCGTAAAAACTGTCTTTTTATAAATATGCAAGATTTTAACGTGTTGTTTTTTTAACCTGTTTATATATGTAGACTGAAGAAGGCACTAAGTGCTGAAATATATTTCTACCTCACAATTTTGACCAGTTCTTTCACCGCAGGAAGGCGTTTCAACTGTAAATAGCTGCTAATTCGTCCTTAACATGTTTTAACATTAACCTCAGCCAGCTGCTATGTATTAATTATTAATCAGGAAGTTAAACAATGCTAATAAAATGCAGGTTATGTTTTCATTTCGCGTCATGCTCTGCAGTTTAGTTTGATTACGATACTTCTGCACATTTTTACACGCATATTTACCAGAAAATGTAGAACAACTTCTAAATAATGTACAGTCGTATGCAAATAAATCTGGGACAATGGTTTTTTCATATGTAGGTTGAATTGAGAATAGAAGAATATCTCCATGGATTTTCTGCTACCAGAAAGACCTACATTTTCATTTACGTGTCAAAATTTAAAGTAACTCTTTCTGATAGCAGGAAATCCATGGAGATATGCTTCAAATCTTAACTCAATTTACATATAAAAAAAACCATTGTCCCAGATTTATTTGCACACGACTCTACATGAAAAGTCAGCGCAAAATGTAGCAGTCAATTTTCTGTATGAAACAATGCTTAATATTTTTTTTATAAAATGCGTAAAATGTAGCGTCGTGTCATAGAGGCTTTACATACAAATGTTTACAAACCTCGGCAGTAGATGTTGATGGCAGGGGTTCGAAACGTGCAAAAACATTTGCAGGATTAGAAGATCTAAGAATAGTAGGTGTTGTATTCGTTTCAAATAACGCACCTGTAAAATATTATGTGATTAACAAACAACAATATTTTATGACTATTCGTTATTACCTGAAGAACAACTCACATGTTTAGAAACCTCGGCCGTAGATGTTGATGGTAGGGGTTCGAACCCTGCAGAAACATTTGCAGGATTAGACGATCTAAGAAAAGAAGGTGTTGCATTCGTATCAAATAACGCACCTGTAAAATATGATGTGATTAACAATCGACATAAAGCACCTAAAATTATTTTGTATTAAACGATAAATCGATGGTCAATTTGCTAATTGTTTATTATGGTAAACGATATATAACAGTATTGAATATGTACAAACCTGAATTTAAATCACCAAACAATGTTGGAATTGCTGTTTTCTTCAGGCGATTTTTAAGCAGACTGGAGAACATTGATTCTTCAAAATGTGCGCTACACAGTCTATAATCGTACCAATTTATACAGGAAGTTTCTTTGGATTCTTCCAACCCGCAGTTTTTAATCCAGATTAAACATCTTAAAAAATAGCCTTTTTTAGTGTTTCCGGGATTTATATACGTGCATACATAAATAAATATACAAAGGTACTATATAATAACGCTCCAATATAACAACTTACCTTCGCCAGTCTTTTGGGAACCGAAAATAGCAAACTTCTGCATTTACGATTGCACTTTTATTGCACAAAGGCGATGCACACGTCTTGTACCCACCGTAACAATATTCTGCCATCACAAACGTAAACGACAAACGACGAGGGAAGTTTTGCGTAAAGCCTTTTACAGTTTAATAACGCAAACAAATTGCACGTAAACGAGAAAGCAGCTAATGGCGTCAACAACAATGATGATGTCACAGCCTCCTTGTGCGTGTAGTAACAGTGTTGTCAGACGTTCTCAAAATATTGTACAATAATTAACGGAAAACAACATAACACTAAACACTATGTTTGTAGTATTAATGTTTATTTATAATACACTTCTGCGAAAATTTTTTCTCTTGCTTTACTTGCAGTTTCCAGTTTCTTAGTATTAAATGAGGATACTGTATTATTAAGTGAGGATACTGTACGAAATAAATAAGACGTATTTTGTCTGCCAATTCCGCTTTGCCTGGCTGATCTGCTAATTTATTTTTGACAGTTTCGTCTAATCTAATAAATGAGGATGAAAATGTACCAGAAATATTTTAAAAAATATACTTTTGCAGTAACGGTTTCAGAATGTACCAGATTCGTAGAATTGTACCAGGTCTGGCAACGCTGCTAATATCAAGACAACGCCCACAATTACCTCCAACCTCGAATTGTGGTCACGTGATGCACGACGCCTTTTCTTCCTAGAGGTAGTAAAGTCCACTTGCAAAAAGTTTATAACCATATTTTTGTACAAAGCTCCGAATTTAGGTTATTTGCAGATTTAATATTTATGTGTACATAGTACAAACATTCCTGTGTAATGTAAAAAATGTGTGTAGGCCCTAACAAGAGCATTAATTGTTCTCTCCTTCCATATTACTGGCTCTTAGAAAATATCAAGACCACGCCCCCAATACCTATGCTCATAGACCAGGAGTTGATTTATTTGACCTTGGGACGTGTTCTGCTTTATTATAGAGTTATGATTATGATTATGATAGCCCTCCTCGCTTAATATAAAAAGAGGAGTATTCAAAATAATTAATTAGTATGGCAAGGAAAACTACACAGATTTTAAGAAGCTGTAAGCCGAGGCTGTTGGCTCTTGGGGCGATTGAAATAATAAATGTTTTTATTAAGTCTTCGGTGTTCTTAATTTTCTCATAATGTCCTTGAGCAAAATGTTTACAGCTTCTAACGCATATTTTGGTGCCATCGGAGCTTCATCCCAAATAATAACTGTACTACTTTGTAATATGCTTGCTGCGGGAGTGTTCATTTTCATTGTAGAAAGAAATGACGTTTTGTTAATTGGTACAGGAAGTTTAAATCGATTGTGAACTGTACGTCCATCAAGCAGTAATGTAGCGGCAATACCAGACCAGGCTACATTTAAAACAGCTACACCTCTACCTTTACATATGTGATTTATAGTTGTATATAAATACGTTTTGCCTGATCCCCCTGGTCCATCGATAAAAATACATTTTGCTGATCGTGATGATTGTTCTAAGAGATGGACTATTTCATCACAGGCAGCTTTTTGACTGGGATTCAGGGTTCTGTACATACTTTCCCCTTCAGCTTGGTGGTTTTGAGAATTGTCAACGACGGCAATGTGTGGCTGAATTTGTGGAAGTGGTATAAAATCCGAAAGTTTTCGACCACAAACTTTCATTGAATCATCGATGGCATAGTAAGCGGTAGCCTCTGATTCTTCTATAGACAAACTTCTGCGGAAATCTTCAGATAATGCAGCTTTAAATTCTTGCCACAATTGTAAAGCATTTGATACGTTGCAAAATAAAAGTAATGTTGCAAATACATTCCTCAGTTGTGATGGAAGCTGACAATTTACAACTTCAGCTAAACATCGTGCATATTCTCGATCATCAAGTAATAAACCGGCTTCTTTGGCAGCTTCAAGGAATGTACCGTGAACTTGGCCATTAATGGTTTTCAAATCATCAAATGATGTAGCTCCTTTTACGTGTAGTAACAATAATCGCATATGGTATCTTTCAACATCCTGGGGCCCAACAGTATACATTCTACCGATTTCCTTAGCAAATCGTTTGCGTCTATTCCAGGTGGTGGTAGCTTTATTGAAAACAAAATGTTCTGGAATTTCCCGGTAATACAAAGTACGCGAATCAATCATATTATCTTCAGGTTGGTAACCATTTTGGAATATTTCTTCACATAATTTATTTAACTTAAACCATGCTGTCAGAGTGGAATTTTTTGAATGCGCTCGATCTACTGCATCTTGAACATTACCCTCAACAAAGCATATATTTTGATGATTAGGAAGGTGTACAGCAAGACGATAAATGGTGTGCGAGCGATTTTGCATATCGAATCCAAAAATTCTCCACGATGCCTCTGGAGCGCTTACATAGCGTGCGTCTAAATGTGCAGTTATTTCATCATAATGAATTTCACTGCTTGTTCCCCCACCTTCTTCGCTTGTTTGCTTTAATTTTAAAGCAGCACGATCATGCCCCTTATAAACATATTTATACAGATATTTTACACTTTTTACACTGGAGCAGACTTCAACGTTTATGTGAGCATTATATTTTAAGGATAGATACCGATTATAAGGAACAATCCATCTGTTATCAATTATGTGGTCTTTTATCTAAAAACAAATGAAACTAATGTCACAACATAAAGCATAAATTTTACTATAATGCTACAGACATTTTGTGTCAAAAGAATTTCAATTCCCCATACAAAAAGTTAATATTCTCTGTGATTATGGATTGACCGCTACCTACTGATTATTATACCAGCTATATTGGCATTATGTTGCAATTATTGGTAACAGCAGAATTTGACAATATATGATGCCGATATAAATCATAATTATGATATTATCATAATTTAAACATTTTGTGGTTATCGTAAGTCCTGTTTCTTTTGTATATACATGGTGTTCAAAGTTAATTGTGCACTATTGCTAAGTTTAATAACATTTATTAAATCCAACCCCACTTAAAGCATCAATGGATCAACATCGGATTGCTAAGTTTGTTATTATTGGAGCTACAATTTCGATTACAGTAGTAAATTTGTAAGACATATAATAACCACAAAATGTTTACATTGTGATGTGAGCACTCCATGTTTGACACACAAATTAATGAAAGCAATGCAATATAATTATCTGTAGCCTAATAAGCCTAAAAAAATTCCTACAAACCTAATGAAATTGAATGTAAGAGGTAGTAAATACTATTCACATAAATATTAATATACCTGCAAAGTATTTCCATTGGCACGTCTCTTATACTGAGGATAACCATCCACTTCAATTTTGGTTTCTTCACAAACACTTTTTGGATATCCCTTTGTGCATACACCATCTTGCATACATGGAGAAGCAGGATTTAAAGTACCACAAGGGCCATGGACCATGCACTTCTTGACTATCTCAAACAGTCGCTTATCTTCAAATGGGTTTGGAATCTCAGCTGTTACAATTCTATCTACGTCTTCTGCAGTTCGTAACTTGTCGTCTACTAAAATGTAATTTTTGTAATTATTCAAAGTTTTGAAGATTATCTTTATAAATACCTGCAAGAATTAAAAGCATGTGACAATGTGGTAATCCCCTCTTTTGAAATTCTGTTACACAAACATAAGCAAGTACACGTCCAAGAAGATGATTGTGTAGTATTTTTTGTTTGAGCCGGTCAAGTTTCAATTTAAATACGCGTGCAACTATATCGGGTCTATCAGATGCAGTTTCATTTGGTGCTAATTGTGTTTGTATTTCGGACCACATTGGATTGCATGTGAAAGTTAAAAAAATGTCGGGTTTACCATACTTTGCTACTATTGCCATAGCATCTTGGTAACCTTGCTGCATTGCACGAGGGCCACCAGCATAGGAAGATGGTAGTATTACACGTCGACCAACTTTAGCATTTTGATTTGCTGCCGCATTGCCAATGTAGTCCATCAACGTTTGATAGGTGTCTGCACGTAACTCCTTTTGATGAGTTCTTTCATAATTCAACCGATTCTGTTCCAGTTTCACATATGAATCAACAACATATTGTTGAAACAGTTTTCCTGAATGGTGAATTGCCGAAAACCTTTCCCGAACTGCTAATCGATATGAGTAATACTCTTTTTGCGTAACTCGAGTCCTTTTTCTAAGAGATCCCTGCTTGCAGAGGTCTAAATGCCATCCGAAATCACCTCCAGGAAATAATAGAGGGTACGTCAATGGATCACAACTTTTATCCAAGTAAGAAACTTGTCGAAGACCACCCCCCCTTGCAAAAACTGTAAAACTGCGTGTCAACGGTACCTCACCATCTTCACCTACGAATACAGCAGCAATTTCATTAGCAGCAGTTGGTGCATTATATCGCCTTTGGTCCATTGTTTTTGATACATCAAAAAACATTCTGACTGATGGAGTTGATCTATTTTCTAGGAGAGCTAGTCTTTCTTCTTCCTCGATTACTTCTTTCATCATACGCAATGAAGCAACGTATGGATTTATATTAGATAAAATATCACCTAACTGACACATTATTGATGCAATGCAACCAGAATTTGTTGAATTACTTAACCTTTCAGTAGTCGCCATTTCAGAATCTAATATATATATTTGCCCGTATGCAGGTTTATTACCGACATCAGGGTACAACGGACCAACTCTGTGGTATATTTGACCATGTATTTTAAAACAGTATGGACCATTTCCACGAGGAGCAACTATATTTGCACCCATTGATGCCATAGCCAAACTGCTGTTGTAATTCCTAATGTACTTGCGAAAATTGTTTGAGCGAGAATCAGTTCCATTCAAAAGATGTTCCAGTTGTTTGGGATATAACTGCAGGTCTGGGAGCTTCACATTGCCAAAATTACAGCAGTCGTTGAATTCTTCCCTGCGACGACCCCTTACCTCTGCTGCAAAATGTAAGGCCCCGCAATGCTTGCACTGTACGTCCATGAAACCAAGTGTATCTTCTGCCAGATCCTGCAATAGCTCACAATCTTCAAAATGACGCTATAATAAAAGAAACAAATTGTTGCATTAAGTAATTATTGTTGGTGTAGTTAATCGTTGATCAACATACCTGAAAATCAGTCGGCTGTGAAGGGTTAACATCCATGAAAGCAAGTGTATCTTCTGGCAAATCCTGCAATAGCTCACGGTTTTGTGTATTTCTTACGTAATCTTCAAAATGTCGCTATAATAGAAGAAACAAAACAAAAAATAAATAACAACTGTTCATGTAATTCATCGTTAATCAGCCGGCTGTGAAGGGTTTACTTCTTCAGAATCATTGAATGTCAGAACCTGAGAAGTACAACGCAAATAATTTACAATTAACTCGTCAAAACAAATGTGGTGTGATACACTGACACAACTTCCGTTTACAGTAATCTTATAATTAGCCAAACATGTTTGTTAGCTATTTTCTGAGGTTAGGTTAAAGAATTTATCTGAAGGTATTTAGGGCCGGTATTACAATCATAGTTTAAACCACACAGTAGAGTTTAAACTGTAGATTAGCTACCAATAGCGTATTACAATCTTAAGTAAATTTAAACCAAGCTAGGGTATCGTTTAAACCATTAATACTAAAGTTTAATGCTTATGTGTGCAGTAAAACAGCGATGTCGTAACCTCACATCATCATTAAAAGTGTTTATTTTTGTGGAAATTTATATTTATTTGATATGGATAATATATTTTAGATATTTGATGATCTCTTAGAGTCCTCTCAACATAAGATAGGGACAGGCACGTCACAGTTCGGCTGCGCGGATTTTTGTTACGTCACGCGCCTCAAGAATTGGCAGTGGCGTACACGGATACAAGTGAACTCATCGCGTATCCTATCAACTACTAAACCCCCTGGTAACAGGACGCGTATTTAAAAACGTGCCGTTGCTAAGTAACCATTGCCCATCGGGATAATCGCCAAACCACTGCGCACCCTGGCAATGATGACGTGCCTGTCCCTATCTTAGGTTGGGCGGACTCTAACTGATGATGAAGATGTAATAAGTTTTTCATTTTACTTCTCTGAAAACACCTTGTTTTCATCTGTTTTTGCAATGACGTAAATGTGGCTTTTTCAGAACTTTTCCCGATGTCCGCTTTTTTTCCGTGCCCTAAATTAATAAGAAATAAATCGTTGCTATTGAAATGTTAATCATGTTTGGTACTGTTTTTACGATGTATTATTATTACTTTGAAAATACCTTTCCTACGTTGTTTTTAGATAAGTATAATAAAAAATATCGTTCATTATAATCATTATACACCCAGAAATGGATTTTTCCAGACTCGTAATGAAATATACTACGTATTATTGAAATGTCTCGTAGACCAAAAGTATTTCGTGTAATAGAATTCATTTGGAAATGTGGGATGATATGGAATTTATAGACAGATTTAGGCTATCGAAAGCCACAATTTTATTAGTAATAGATACTATCCTATAGGTAGACCAACCTAACTGTGAGGGTTTGTGTCGTTACGATTTTCTTACCGAATCTGCATTCGAGCATTAATTCATATCCGGAAATTATTTTTTACTTTTCGTGCATTTCAACAACGTCCAAATTAATATGAAAAAATTTCCAGAAAGAATTAATGCTCTTATGAGATTATATGTGATTATACCATTCATAATGCACAAAATCCCTATTCAGGCCACGTATTAATAAGTGAAAACACTGTGGTGTTATCGTTTTGGTGTTTTCAATTTTGAGCTGTCAGCTGTCAATGTCATGCCATTTCCAACAAATTTTTTAGGATACGCATTAATTGTATATTGTATGTTAAGAGCTGAAAGTGCATTCTTGCCGCTTGCGCATGAATATTGCTGGTTGAGACGAAGTCGAAACCAGCAATCATGCAAAAGCGGCAAGCGCACTTTTAGCTCGGAACATACATACTATTTTTTCGATGACTGAGCATATTATTAAAGGAAAATGTCAGATTTCATTTTATCGCAAAAATTAAATGACAATCAAGTTAACATTACTCGCGCAGTCTATGACATGTGACGCGATTATTTCAACAAATGATGGGCATTTTCAAGGAAACATTCGAACGTGGCTACCTATTTTGTTCACACGGAAACCCAAAACGCTCGGCGAGCAGCAAAGTGATGAAAACGCACGCTCAGCGGCAAATGTCAACTTTCTGTTGTCAAATGACAGTGAGAAAAATCTAATTTCGATGTCAGTCGTCGAAAAATACATTTTTAGTGTAATTCCCTTATTGATATTCATGGTATAATTTAATCAAATACTCACTCGACGACTTTAAGAATTATCAAATACTTTTGCTTACAAACTCAACGGATTGCTTTGTAGAAACACCACTCGCCCTTCGGCTCGTGATGTTTCTAAGCAACCCGTTTCGTGAGAAAGCAGAAGTATTTTTGATAATTCAGTCGCCTCGTGGTATTATTACTGACAATAAATTAATAAAATAAAATCTCATATACTTCCGCATATAGAATTTGACAGCAAAATAAACGCGAAATTAGTTATTTGGCAATTAGTGCTACCAACTTTGCAAATGTTTTACAATTAACTCGTCAAAAAAAATCTGGTGTGATACACTGACACAACTTCCGTTTACAGAGATCTTATAATTAGCCAAACATGTTTGTTAGCTATTTTCTGAGGCTAGGTTTAGAGTATCACATTAATCACGAATGTCGCTGCACGAAACTTTGTATTGCAAGACGTACTAACAAAAACTTTTGCTTTTAATTACTATGTTTCTGAATTAAATTCCCCATAAATCAAAGCTACATTTAGTTAATTTTTGCCTGTTTTACGAAAACCAAAATGGAGACACACTGTTTTACAATCATAACGAATTTTTAAAATTATTTTACTAAATAACTGTAGATGTGCATAGTAATTAATTAATTTTATTATCTACACTTTTTCACTGAATTTCGTCAACATGGTGCCTGATAAATAGTCCTCGTTCTTAAACTCCTAGAATTTTCCTTTTGATCTTTAATTAAAACACCAGATAATCATCCCTTTTTAGCAGTCGCCTCTTTGTGTTTTCTTAATCAACGATTTTAATACATAAGTAAGGAGGAAAATGATATTTTCACCGTAAAAACTGTCTTTTTATAAATATGCAAGATTTTAACGTGTTGTTTTTTTAACCTGTTTATATATGTAGACTGAAGAAGGCACTAAGTGCTGAAATATATTTCTACCTCACAATTTTGACCAGTTCTTTCACCGCAGGAAGGCGTTTCAACTGTAAATAGCTGCTAATTCGTCCTTAACATGTTTTAACATTAACCTCAGCCAGCTGCTATGTATTAATTATTAATCAGGAAGTTAAACAATGCTAATAAAATGCAGGTTATGTTTTCATTTCGCGTCATGCTCTGCAGTTTAGTTTGATTACGATACTTCTGCACATTTTTACACGCATATTTACCAGAAAATGTAGAACAACTTCTAAATAATGTACAGTCGTATGCAAATAAATCTGGGACAATGGTTTTTTCATATGTAGGTTGAATTGAGAATAGAAGAATATCTCCATGGATTTTCTGCTACCAGAAAGACCTACATTTTCATTTACGTGTCAAAATTTAAAGTAACTCTTTCTGATAGCAGGAAATCCATGGAGATATGCTTCAAATCTTAACTCAATTTACATATAAAAAAAACCATTGTCCCAGATTTATTTGCACACGACTCTACATGAAAAGTCAGCGCAAAATGTAGCAGTCAATTTTCTGTATGAAACAATGCTTAATATTTTTTTTATAAAATGCGTAAAATGTAGCGTCGTGTCATAGAGGCTTTACATACAAATGTTTACAAACCTTGGCAGTAGATGTTGATGGCAGGGGTTCGAAACGTGCAAAAACATTTGCAGGATTAGAAGATCTAAGAATAGTAGGTGTTGTATTCGTTTCAAATAACGCACCTGTAAAATATTATGTGATTAACAAACAACAATATTTTATGACTATTCGTTATTACCTGAAGAACAACTCACATGTTTAGAAACCTCGGCCGTAGATGTTGATGGTAGGGGTTCGAACCCTGCAGAAACATTTGCAGGATTAGACGATCTAAGAAAAGAAGGTGTTGCATTCGTATCAAATAACGCACCTGTAAAATATGATGTGATTAACAATCGACATAAAGCACCTAAAATTATTTTGTATTAAACGATAAATCGATGGTCAATTTGCTAATTGTTTATTATGGTAAACGATATATAACAGTATTGAATATGTACAAACCTGAATTTAAATCACCAAACAATGTTGGAATTGCTGTTTTCTTCAGGCGATTTTTAAGCAGACTGGAGAACATTGATTCTTCAAAATGTGCGCTACACAGTCTATAATCGTACCAATTTATACAGGAAGTTTCTTTGGATTCTTCCAACCCGCAGTTTTTAATCCAGATTAAACATCTTAAAAAATAGCCTTTTTTAGTGTTTCCGGGATTTATATACGTGCATACATAAATAAATATACAAAGGTACTATATAATAACGCTCCAATATAACAACTTACCTTCGCCAGTCTTTTGGGAACCGAAAATAGCAAACTTCTGCATTTACGATTGCACTGTTATTGCACAAAGGCGATGCACACGTCTTGTACACACCGTAACAATATTCTGCCATCACAAACGTAAACGACAAACGACGAGGGAAGTTTTGCGTAAAGCCTTTTACAGTTTAATAACGCAAACAAATTGCACGTAAACGAGAAAGCAGCTAATGGCGTCAACAACAATGATGATGTCACAGCCTCCTTGTGCGTGTAGTAACAGTATTGTCAGACGTTCTCAAAATATTGTACAATAATTAACGGAAAACAACATAACACTAAACACTATGTTTGTAGTATTAATGTTTATTTATAATACACTTCTGCGAAAATTTTTTCTCTTGCTTTACTTGCAGTTTCCAGTTTCTTAGTATTAAATGAGGATACTGTATTATTAAGTGAGGATACTGTACGAAATAAATAAGACGTATTTTGTCTGCCAATTCCGCTTTGCCTGGCTGATCTGCTAATTTATTTTTGACAGTTTCGTCTAATCTAATAAATGAGGATGAAAATGTACCAGAAATATTTTAAAAAATATACTTTTGCAGTAACGGTTTCAGAATGTACCAGATTCGTAGAATTGTACCAGGTCTGGCAACGCTGCTAATATCAAGACAACGCCCACAATTACCTCCAACCTCGAATTGTGGTCACGTGATGCACGACGCCTTTTCTTCCTAGAGGTAGTAAAGTCCACTTGCAAAAAGTTTATAACCATATTTTTGTACAAAGCTCCGAATTTAGGTTATTTGCAGATTTAATATTTATGTGTACATAGTACAAACATTCCTGTGTAATGTAAAAAATGTGTGTAGGCCCTAACAAGAGCATTAATTGTTCTCTCCTTCCATATTACTGGCTCTTAGAAAATATCAAGACCACGCCCCCAATACCTAACTGCACATAGACCAGGAGTTGATTTATTTGACCTTGGGACGTGTTCTGCTTTATTATAGAGTTATGATTATAATTATATTTTGC